>CAJHZI010000246.1:605000-767500 GCA_905160935.1 Enchytraeus crypticus | reverse complement strand
AATGAGAGGAGGAGCGGAGAGGAAGGGAGGTGGGGGAGGTTGAAAGTATGCCAATTTACAGTATTGAAGTAAAAAATAAATTATTGTTTCACAACTTAACCCAGCGGGGGCCCCGTAAACTGGGCCCCCGACCCCGCGGGGACCCCGCAAAATCAGCCCCCGACCCCGCGGGCCCCCTGTTCAAATTCCTTCCAACCCCCGCGGGGCCCCGCGGGGCAGTACGGGAACCCACACACGCTCTGCGTGTGGGGGTCCCGTACTGCTCTCTAATATATATATATATACAGTATATATATATATATATATATATATATATATACATATATTAGATATATACATATATATATACATATATATATATATTAGATATATACACACATATATATATACAGTATATATATATATATATATATATATATATATATATATATATATATATATATCGTGGTTGAACCCACGACGAGAGTTCAACTCACCTCCATCTAGCCGTCATTTAAAACTTCATGACGTTACCCTTACGCTATTAAGACATTCTAAATATAATTATATTTATTATATTGTTATAATATTATATATATATATATATATATATATATATGTACTATATATATATATATATATATATATATATATATATATATATATATATATATATATATATATATTACATAACTGAAACATTTATATTTTACAGCTGGTTGCCTCCAGATATTCCATAACTTCACACATTGCAAAAGAAATCTCTCCGGCGACCCTATGGCGAGTTAATTAATTCCCATATACTGCAGGTCAAAGGGAGAATTTATATTATTTGGAGCACGGCGAGATTCAAAAACGAGGCCCCTTATACATAACATAACGGCGCACTGAGTCAGGAAGCACAGATGCTTGTTTAAGACCCATTTCCTCCTTCCTCTCCATGGTTATTAGTAATCGTTGCCTTTTGATGGCGCATCAATAGCAGCCGGGGCGGATTTAAGAATAACCTTCCACCACCCTGGGATTTTTTCCTTCCTAAGCTTTTACCAACACTCGGTCTTCCATTGTGGTCACCCACAAAGTACTAACCGAGGACGATGCAGCTTAACTTCGATAATTGACGCGCAACTAAATCAAGTGCGCTAATCCCGCCGTATACTATAAAGTTAAAGTATGATTATGATGCGAATTATGAAATTATGATGATGCGAATGCGCTAATTACATAGACCGTGTATAGCTTCACCTAGGGTTTGGCCCATTTCATCTATTATTATATAAAAGTGTTAGACGTTCGCACACTGCACTGACAAGGAATGTTAGTGAGTGCGTTGGCATGCATCCTATTGAAAAGTGACTGTTCAGAAAGTAACTAAATTATTTAAACAGTCACTTAGACGTCTATGTAAATGTTCCACTCATTCGTGAATCATGATGACACAATGATAATTAGATATTCATTTTATAGGTTTGGAGGTTTACCTGATTTCCTGAAAGGAAAGCTTAAAAACAACTGCCTGAGTGTCAGAAGTGAGAAATTCAAATCTTTCATTGACTCCATGGTAGGCCTAGACTTTGAACCGCTGTTCAGAGATTTTCTATTCGGTAGAAACGTTTGTATACAACATTTCTCTGAACCGCTCAAGATCACATGATCCACGTTCGTGTTGAAATGTTTTCTTATAGACGGTTGTTTGTGATATCACGATACTCCTATGAAATGGATAATAGGATATATATGCATGTTTTGCACTTTCTTCTTTATATGTACTAAAATCTCTACACATGAAAATGCGGCATGATTGCCAGAAATTATTTCAATAAACTTAATAGTTGATAATGTAAATTATACTGGATTGCAATGAACAACGGGTTTTGTGAAATCGTTCGAGCACAGTACTCCATACTTAGAGCATAAAAACACTTTCCAAACAGTCCACTATTTCACTTATAAAGCAAAAGCATCATGACGCACATAATTTGTGTGATTCTCATCTTCTGCTTCATGTATATCCATCAATGCATTGTCATAATCAATGAATGTCTTAATAGCGCAGGGGTAACGTCATGAAGTTTTAAGTGACGTCTCCTGAGGTGAATTGAATCCTCGCGGGTTCGAATCCCAGCCGCGCTAGTCTGAGAGTAAAATCTCGGACAATCAGTGGACTGGCTACACGGAAAATGGACTAAATTGCTTAACGGTTTAAACATGTGGTATTAAAAGTGATAGATATCAACATAGTTGATCATTTCACTATAATGTGTTCACTTTAAGGCCGAGGATGTGGGAGCACAATTTTCTCGCAATGCATGTATTTCGTCGACGACGTAGCGCGTATAGACCATATTGTTTCAAAAAGCGATTTTGAACTTGTTAAATAACTGCTAAGCAAATCTTGTTTTATTTTAACTACATATTTAAAAATTATTATTACTATTATTATTATTATTGTTATCATTATTATTATTATTGTTATTATTATTATTATTATTATTATAAATATTTATTTTCTTCCTAAATAGTTTCTAGATACAGACTCTCAGTTTCAGTCTTTGTCTAATAATAATAATATTATTTTTATTAAACGTTGCTGATCGCAGCAGCGGGTGACATTGCCCTGAATCCACAACTTTTGGCTCCAGCAGCGCCCGTCTCCACTTCATCTGTTATCGATCCACCACGACGGTGACTCCCTTGAACAGGCGTTGATGAGGCAGTTGTGAGAACTCTGCTGGGAGAACCGCTTTTAGATGTCATCGACCCTGAAATCTGGAAAGCTGTTCCTAGAGAATTTTGGGAGCGAGTATCCGCTTCATTAGAGCTCTGATTTGTAAAACCCGATGAGCTCTACCTCTCCGCCTCAGCCAGCCCTGAGGCCAACATCTGGCTCAGCCTTTGACCCTGGTGCTGTGACCCTGGTGAGAGGGACCCCTGGGAGACAGAGGTCATGCAAGGACTTACGGTATCATGGCCAAGGACAGATCTCGAGGACAACAAGTCTGCTCTACTATAAGCCTACTTATGGTTATTGCGCAATATTTATATATAAATATTTTAGATATATAATATAGATACTATAATTGCTGTCTTAGCCAGTACAATAAATTACGCCGACGTCGGTGAATTATTTTCAATAAAAGTTTGCCTGTTTAAAATTAAGTAAAGCGAAATTATTTTATGAATTTTCATGCCTAATCGGGAAAAATTACTAGTAGATTTCTCTGCTTTCACACCGTTTCTATACAATGTTAAAAAGCTGGTAAAGCTAATGTTAACGTCAGTTTCCTCACACGAAAGCGATATCAGTGAAATGCGAGCCCAGGATTTGAACCACGAACATTCTGATCCGCGGCCGAATATTTACCCGACTTCGCCACTGGCTCCAGCCAATCCTAATAAATCATTTTTTATGAGCTTGGGCCAGTGGCGAAGTCGGTAAGATACTCGACCGCGGATCAGTAGATGCAGGATTCAAATCCTAGGCTAGCCCGTCACTGTCATCGCTTTCGAGTGAGAAAACTGACGTTATCTTTAGCTTTACCAGCTTTAGTTTTTTTTTCTAGAACTGCTCAGTCAGACACTGGCGGGTTTTACCATCATACGGGCTGTAATCAATCGACCAGAAGAGGGCGTCACTCCATTGAGATACAGAGGTCCCCACGTGAACATGGACACTCCCGTTGTCTGACGTGCATTGCAGGTCAGGCAAGATGCAGAGCAATTAACGTACCACCAGCCACCATTGAATACATTGGCACAACCAGAGAAGTCAAGTTTGTCTCTAGAAGAAAACGTACATCCATTTGAATTAAATTCGGGCTTTGAGAAATCCAAGCCATTCCCAGCATCGCCAGAGTATTGGGAGACATTTAGTCTGTAGCCGTTGGTTTCGCTGCCCAGCCAGAATGATCCGTATTCTGCTGAGTACCTGAAGAATTTGACAAAACAAGTTTATCATTCAAACTATTCCAATTTAGACAGAATATCAGAATATCTCCACTGGCTGGAGCCAGTGACGATGTCGGTAAGATATTCGATCGAGGATCAGTATTTGCGGGGTTCAAATCCTGGGCTCGCCCGTCACTGATATCGCTTTCGAGTGAGGAAACTGACGTTAACATTAGCGTTTTTAGCTTTATAATAATGTGCTAAGTAAGATCATTCGGGAAATTGCCCCAATATACTTCCCTTTTAAGCGTATAGGCCTATATTAGTAGGCCTATGTTTCGTGTTATTGCCATCAAGTAACAGTCGCTTTAATCGTCCATACAGAGATAAGTTAATATCACAATATCTCAGTTTATTCTTGCAATCTACATATACATGCATATCAAAATCAATCCCTAGCTGGTGTTGTCTGTACAACATTTTTTGATAGGCTTAATAAGTGTTCGTACTGTTGGGAGTAATTTAAATCGGAACATTCAGACGAATGGCAAAGATGGCTTTTCGGCCTAAAGAAGCTCTAACCATTTCATCGTTTCCTCACTTAACATTTCCACCCGGAGCTTAAAAGATCCTGGACCTCCGGGACCTTGCGTTGTCAGGTAGTAGATCTTCTCCAGACCCAGCCAGAAACTGTAATTCTCTGCCACAACTCCAAATCCGTCTCTGTAGTCAGCCCACGTTTTGTCAAAGTTGTCCTCATAGCGAAGTCTCTGCATCCAGATAATCCAACAATGGATTGAGAGGAGAGGTTCGGTTATGCTACTTCCTGTTGCCACGTCAACTGTCTGCACTTGAGCCTGGTAATCTGTTGTTGTTGCAATCAATCAATTATAATTAGACTACACGAGTAATTTGCCTACATGTATTCGAATGTCTCAATAACGTAGGGGTAACGTCATGAAGTTTTATAGGACAGATCCTGAGGAGAATTGAACCCTCGTGGGTTCGAATCCCAGCCGCGCGGATCTGAGAGTAAAATCTCGGACATTCACTAGACTGGTTATACGGAAAATGGACTAAATTGTCTAACAGTTTAAACAAGTAGTATTAATAAGTGATGGATATCAACATAAAATGTATTTGAAGGATTTCATAAAATGTATGCTCAATATGGAATGCTATACCTATTGCAATTCGCAATTTAAACACTTTTAATTCTTTTAAGGTGTGCATACAGACTTTTTTTCCTTATGGAATCTTGGTAATTATTGAATTACTATTTAAAATCTGATATATATTAGATAATCGTATCATATATTATTTTGGGTAATATAACAATCCTAGTGACATCTACGTAACATATTACTGTTGTCATGTTTTAGACAAAACTTTAATGTTTCTTCGATCTCCTTCTTTCTTTGTTTACTGCGGTGGTCAGCTCGATAAAGTACTTCAGTACCCTCTCTGATGGCCGTGGTGAGCAAATGTTAGTTTCTGTTTGATGCTACATATGTTGATTCTCATTTTTGTCTGCTGATTTATCTGTTTTCACAATTATTTGTCGATGTTTGATGAATTTCTAAATAAACATATGTACTACTACTACTACTACTACTACTACTACTACTACTACTACTATAGATAGCGAGACTTATAGAGTCAGCGAATATATTAATAGCTTTCTGCATCCAGTATCTATTCATCACCCAGGTTACATAAAAAATTCATATTCTTTTGTAAATAAAATTAAAAACTATATCGTAGATAAAGATTATTTAATCGTAAAAGGCGACATAACGTCTCTATACACTAACATGTATATAGATCGAAGCATTCAGTGTGTAGAAAAAATATTCACTGATTATCCGGATGATAAACGTCCGAATAATCAGCTAATACAACTATTAGAAATTTTCTTACGTAATAACGATTTTGAATTTAACGGCAGACATTATTTACAAATAAAAGGAACTGCTATGGGCAAGCGCTTTGCCCCTGCATTAGCCAATATTTACCTAACTGAATTCGACCAGAAAGCACTGTATGAATATACAACAAAACCAATATTATACAGCAGATATATCGATGATATATTTTTTCTATGGCCAGAGGATGTAAATTCCTTAATGAGGTTCGAAAATTATTTAAATAATCTAATTCCAAGCATTAAAATTAAGTTAAGTTATAATTATATATCAAATAACTTTTTAGATGTGAATGTATTTAAAGATGACAATAAATTAAAAACAAAAGTTTATTTCAAAGAAACGGATACTCATCAGCTACTACATAAAAATTCTTTTCACCCTAAGCATACATTTGGGGGTATTGTTAAATCCCAGTTAATACGTTTTAAAAGGATATGTAGCAATGTAGAAGATTTCGAAACGGCTACTAAAATACTTTTCCAGAGTCTAAAAAATAGGGGCTACTCATACTCTATGCTGAGGGATGCCCGTCGTGAAATCTTGTATAATTATAATCTAGACGATAAAACACAAAACAAACAGCTGGAGCAAAATAACAAAGAGCAAAGGCTAATTCCAATAATTGTAAACTTCTCAACATTAGGTACCAAAATAGGACAAAAATTAAAATCTATAATACAAAATAACACAGAATTCAAGAAGGACAGAATAATAATAGCCTACAAACAAAACACAAATTTAAGACAAATATTAGTAAGAAGTAAATTACAGAGCAATGGTAATAGTAGTTTTCGAAAGTGTGGTAAGCCACAGTGTTTAATGTGCTTAAATAATACACGTAATACGCAAACATTCACAAGCACACAAAATAATAAACAGTTCAGTATAAAACAAAACATGACGTGCATCGCTGAAAACGTCATATATCTAATTACCTGTAGAAAATGTGGTATTCAGTACGTAGGAGAGACAGGAAGACGAATAAGAGACAGACTAAATAACCACAAGTCCTCAATTAGAAATAAAGAGAACACACCGATAGCTATACATTTTAATAGCATGAATCATTCTATTCTGGACTTGGAAATTATAGGGATAGAAAAGGTAACAGATCAACCGAATACTACAAGCATCAGGAGAAAACTAGAGGAAGAGTGGCAGAAAAGACTAGAAACTAAATTTCCTAATGGTTTGAACGGGCTGAAATAATAAAAACCGTAAAGGGCCAACTAAAAATTCATCAAGTTAATGAGAAGAGTGAGTGTCAAAATTTATCATATTATTATTCTTATTATTGCTTCTATCTTCACTACTGTTACCATTACAACTACTGCTATTATTACAATTACTACTACTACTACTATTATACTACAATGACTACTTATTATTATTACTACTATTACTACTACTACTACTACTACTACTACTACTACTACTACTACTACTACTACTACTGCTACTACTACTACTACTACTACTACTACTACTACTACTACTACTACTACTACTACTACTACTACTACTACTACTACTACTACTACTACTACTACTACTACTACTACTACTACTACTACTACTACTGCTACTAACTACTACTACTACTACTACTACTACTACTACTACTACTACTACTACTACTACTACAACTACTACTACTACTACTACTACTACTACTACTACTACTACTACTACTACTACTACTACTACTACTACTACTACTACTACTACTACTACTACTACTACTACTACTACTACTACTACTACTACTACTACTACTACTACTACTACTACTACTACTACTACATAGTTGATCATTTCACTATTACGCGTGTTTGTTTACTTTTTGTTCACTCTTTTCACTGTACATGTGAATCGCCGTTCTATGTAGTAATAAAATAGACTAGTGGATCATGAAGAAAATTATGAACCACCAGCAACAAAAAGCCGCAACCGCTGTGTAAACCTAAACTACTTAAGTGTCAAATTTGAGCCATATCGAACAGTATTTTACTCTACAATAATGCAAGTAAATCGACTTGAATCATCAAAAGCTAGGCCTATATTTTAACAACCTGTATTTTATTAGACCCACAAATAACGAGAATTTTTAAGTTTATTCAATTTTTATTATCCCTGGAGACCTATTGAACTAATAGGCTGGAGCCAATGGCGAAGTTGGTAAGATATTCGACAGCGGATCAGTATGTGCGGGGTTCAAATTCTGGGCTCGCCCTTCACTGACCTCGCTTTCGACTGAGGAAACTGATTGTAACATTGGCTTAACCAAAACTGCCAAAGGCTTCCCTTATAATTATCCATTAGAGATAGTGAAATTGATATCAGAGAAAAGAAAAGCAAGAAGAAAATGGCAACAATCCAGGAACCCAACGAGCAAAATATCCTCAATAATAGTTTACAAAGACTTAAAAGAGAAATTCAAAAGTTTAAAGATGAGTCGGATCTTATCTGAATGAACTATCTGCAGATAAGAAGTCAGATTACTCACTCTGGAAAGCAACGAAAAACATTAAGCAGCCTATTATCTCAGTTCCTCCAATTGGAACTGGCACAGGTCCAAAAGTTCAGCGAGCTATTAATCGCCTTTTAGGATGGACTGATCGCTGGAAGATTAAACTGAACGAGTTAAAATCTGTCCACCTAAATTTTACCAATAAAAAACTAGTTAATCCTCCTAAACTAGTAATTAATGGAAGGTATGTCCCGCATGAAAATGCTGCAAAATATCTAGGGATGAACCTTATATATGTTAAATTAATTATGTTAAATTAAGATGGAAACACCATATTAAGAAAAAAGGAACGAACTAAACTTAAAATATCAGCAGTTCTATTGAATTCTCGGTAGAAAATCCAAATTACCTACACACAGTAAACTTTTAATCTACGCTCAAATTTTTAAACCGGTGTGGATGTATGAAATCCAAATTTGGGGCTGTGCAGAGAAATCAGATATTGAAATTATTCAGAAATTTCAAAACAAAGTACAGAGGAACATTGTTAATACCCTCTGGTATCTGAGAAATGATGATATACATCGTGATCTACTGTACAAGTACCCTTGGTTGCAGATCAAATACAGAAGGCGGCAAGCAGACACGAATTAAGACTTCTACACTATATAAATGTAGAAGCGATTCAATTACTGGATAATCAGAATCTCAATAGAAGATTAAAGAGAATTAAACCATTTGAACTCGTTTAGTCTAGCGAATCCAGAATTACAATAGCCTAAGCTTCTTAATTACTCTGCGTGCATAAATGCATTCATGTTATAGTAGAATTGAGGATAATACCAAATAACAGAAGCAGTGCCAATATGTCAAGCTAATTTTATTTTTCATGTAAAGCTTGCATTTTGATTTCGTTAGATTTTGTTTGAACTTCAAGATATTTTGTGAAGAATTTGTATCAATGTCCTCCCTTTATAATTGGGAAGAACAAGTGTTCATACGCATGCTATAGTATAAGCAGTATGCAGTCTATTGCTATGTAGTTTATGTTGGACATTTAATTATTTTATTTCTTTGAGAACATTTGATAGTGAAGTTAAAACAGTATGCAGTCTATTCTTGTACAGTATAAACACTGTAAAGGCTATTTATGGTTTAGTAGTTTAATGTTATGTAATTATTTTATTTCTTTGAGAGCATCCATGATTTGAACGTTAGTGTTAAGTAGTCCTACTATCACTTATTTTGACTTGAAGCTAAAATAATTATCAATGGATTTATTTTAGCATTATATCGTGTAGTTAAATAAGCTCAATATGGTCAATTTAAAATTAATGGATGGTCTATCTAGACCAATTTTAATATGTAATTAAATATCAAAAATAGAAAAATAAAAAATGAAATTTTGCAAAATGTTGCCTAGAGTTAATCAAATGAACTTATGAAGTCAAACTACACGTACACATATGTGTAACTTTTGCTTAATTTAAGTGTGAATTACTTGTAAATTTAAATTTACTTGGCACATTTATTCATTGGATCTGCCAGACATAGAACGATGAATATGAACAGACCATATTGTCAATTTGGTGCATTCCTATAATTGTATCTGAATAATTATGTATATATAATAATAATAAAAATTTTGACGTCCGTTTCCTCATCGTGGAATGATATCAGGGACGTCCCAAACAACACACATCACTACAGATCAATTCATCCAGGCCAATCTGCAAAAGAAATGTGCTGAGGAGAAGTAACATCGTAAACGAAAGCCAGTTTGGTGATAAAAAATGGTCAGGGTAGATTGATTATGTCTTTGTTGGGAAAGTTAAGTCTATACAATTACACACGTATACATTACCCAAGTGATGGGAGCAGTTTTTCCAAACTCGATTGCTCACAAAGCAGCCCAGCGTACAGGGATCATCTTGGACTGCACAACTGTGGTAGAGACTTCCGTTGAGTGTGAATGGAAAGGAGCAATCTAGAGCACCGATCCCTGGGTTGAAACTGTCAGTTGCCTGAGGATGATAGAAAAATTGTAATGTTGCGTTAATTTAAATTAGCCACTTACTTCTATGGTAACAATAAATTATGCTTATGCTGTTTGATTTGTTTTATGTTGCTTTTCTTTTTGTCAAATGTTGACTAATAAAGAAGTATATATATATATATATATATATATATATATATATTTATATATATATATATAATAATAAACATAAAAGCAAAGAAATAATTACAGGAAGAAATATTAAAGAAATAAGTACAAGAAGTAAAGAATATATAAATAAGAAATTAATGTATGATAATGGTAATAATAACACAATACTTTAATTACAAAAATTAAGTAGCAATAATTATAATTAATAATAATAATAATAAATAATAAAATTAATAATAATAATACTACAAAAAAATAAAATAATAACATTTTAAAAATTACTACTACTACTACTACTAATTATTATTAGTATTATTATTATTATTATTATTATTATAGTCATGATGATGATGATGATGATGACGACACTAATAATAATAGTAATAATAGTAATACTACTATTAATAATCATAATAATAAACTTAAAATAACTATAATGTGTATTTATAGATCAAGACTATCATCACTAGCATATCTATAGATAGGCTTACTTGAAGCCACACAATAACAACAATAACAACAATACGATGAGAGTGACAACATCGAGCACTATAGAACCAAATCAAACCGATGAGCGGTGTATATGGGTGGTCAATAAACGGAGCGAGCTAAATTCTGGGTAATCAGTCCAAGGAACTGAGGATCTCATGCAATGGAGGTTTACGTGTTAGTCTCAGTTCATGGACATTAGGTGGAGGAAAGATCAAAGAGAAAAGCTTTTACCAGTCTATGAACTGTTCATAGACTCAAAAGGTTACAAATGAGGAAGTTCTGGAGAGAGTTGGTACAGATAGATAGTTAATAAATTTATTATGAAATAGGAAGAAGAGTTGGATAGGACGTATTCTAAGGGGGGAAAGTCTAATAAAAGAGGTCGTAGAAGGTAGAATGGAAGGAAAAAGAGGCAGAGGCAGGACGAGATTAGGTATGTTGGATGATTTAAAGATCCATTCATGAATGGACATGAAGAGGAAAGCGGAAGGCATAGAAGAGTGGAGGCGTTATATACCATGACCTGTCAGTAGGCAGTGCAATAAGAGAGAGAAAGAGAGAGAGAGAAAGAGAGAGAAACTGTACATAAAGTAGGAAAGGTTGATCAGGAGTAGATGAATTCGTGCGTAAAGAGGAATGAAGAGATTTCCAGATCTGTGGACCAGCATGCTGCCCCAGAGATCTGAAATTTCTTCCACTCTACATAGCATACATTAGCAAAATACTCAAATCTTACCTCAAAATATTGACAACCATGTACTGCCGCAACAGACGAAGGGTGGCAGAAAAAAATCTCGCAGGTTATTCTTGACGTGGCAGCTCTTTTCAAATTAAACCCAACGCACTTTCTCTCAGTGCAAGCTGAAGAACATTCGAGAGTTGACCTCAAGGTCAAGGACAAATCTGGATTTTTGAGGGCACAGAGGTCGCTCTTTTTGAAAGTAAGCGTTACAGTATCCTGCAGGTTGTCTGTGGCGATTGGGACCTGAGCCAAGCTTAGAACAATGATCGTGGAAAAATAGTAGCGATACATTACTTTAGGAAAATGTTACCGTTCCAGTTAAACTTATATTAGCTATGTCAATGATAATACTTTTGAACTTTGAAACAATTCCTGTAAAGCGAAAAGCAAATATGAGACTTTAGGCTATAATGTTATTTACGTAATAATAAATTACAATGAGCTTAAACTTAATGTGATATCGTTTCAAATTGCTGATTCAGGTAAACCTTGATACTCAATTTACTTTTTCATTCTGTAATGATCACAGCTTCTGATTCGGCGTATTGGTTAGTTCAGCTACAGAAAAGTAAACCCTTACCATGCCTGAATCTTGAATTTTCCGAAGAGTTCTTTAACATATACACATTTTAAAGTGTCCAATAATATAACACAAAACATTACATGCAGACGCCCAATAATTTCTTTTATGCTCAAATTTTATTTCTAATGGAAAATCGAATTATTTCTTTCGCTATTCTTATATCACATGTATTGCAAATTTTTATCGTGTCCCAAAAGGTTTCGTTTTGTAACATCAGAACAGAAGTTACATAACATTCAGTTTTAAGTGACAATTTCCGGAAATAACTTTCAATGTTTTCTTTAGAATCTTCTTTTCGCTAACAACACCGATAAAGTCTATATCCCTAATTTAAATCTCTAGTCTATATCGCTCAGTTTTTGAAAGCTAATACAGTGGTTAAAGCATAGAATAAAGAATTCAATTATGATTCTATATCTTTGGGTTAAAGTAAGGATTTAGAGCTAGCGGAACAGTCAAATTTTTTCGGACACCCTCTTGCCTTTAACAGGGCCCCTATAGTAGTAGTAGCCAATATGGGCCTCCAGCAACTAAAAATGGGTCTTCCTACAATATTTCCTACAAAAGTTGTGCGGGCTATGCAATGCAGATTTAATCTGTTATCACATTCGTCATCAAATTCATGTTTTAAAACCCTAACTTATTTTAACAGCAACAGACAAGTTTTCATATATTGAATCTGCCATAAGTCATTTATATCGTTAAACATCACAACTTCACAAGTATACATGTAAATAAATCTGCAGTACATACTTGCCGTTTGAATGGCCGAATGGATAACACGCTTGCCTGAGAAGCAGGAAGCCATCGGTTCCAATCCCAGCCAGACTGTCTCTGACAGTATCCCTTGTGATGCGAAAACAGACGTTAAACTTAGCTTTCAATTTAGCTGTTTATCGGTGTTAACTAATAAGTCAACATTCCTCCTCTAGAGTCCAGACTTCAATTCAAATGAGGATTAGCAGACATCATAAACACTTAAGTAGTGAATACAGCTATTGTTACATTAATCAATCATCATCATCATCTTTCGCTGATTCACAAAATTTTAAAAAAATTTTGTAGCAATTTCTGGGGCCTAAGGGCTCACCAACCAGATGCCTATTCTGACGTTTGTTTCGATCTTGGTGAGTTTTGCCTTTCACGATACGTTCAGTCAACAGCTGGTATGTTCTTCGCAACCGGAAACAATACGGGTATTAATTATTATTTTTTGCTTAATTAGAAATTTACACAAATTCTGTATCATAGGAGTTAGACACAGTATCGCAAATGACTCTCTGCATGATTCTAGATCCGAGACATGATTAATCTTCCATGGTCTCAAGAGGATTTGCCCGGATATCCACCATCTGATTGACCTGGGCTTTGAAACCAGCTAGCCACTTGCATCCGAGACGAACAATCTCCCCTATACACCATATCCACTCCACTTTTATCCACTCTTCGAGAGTCTTCTTTTTTGTCAAATATATATGCTTTTGCTTTCCTTTGAACAGTTCTACAGGCAGTTAAAGACCTACCTTTTTTAGTATTTCAATGTGATGTCCTCAAGTTGTGGCCAGCTTGTGAACCTCCTTTAATTCATTTCTTTGAACTTAATTACTAAATATTGAATATTGCACGCTTTTGTATTTGCTAACATTTAAATTTAACAATTTAACACTTTTCTTTTCGTATTTTCGTATTTGCTCGTCGGCTTGGTTTTGGATCAAAAGTGCTCGATGTTTTCTTTGACGACAGTAGTATTCTAATTGTTATTGTTGCTGTTAATAGTCAATGTGACCATACCAAGTCTTTTAGAACATGACTGAAGAATAACTCTTGAATCTTACTGATTATGGACAAAAGTATAGGCCTAATCTGTTTTATATTTGTCAGAATTGTATATGATGCGTTGAGTAAATATAAAATAGAAATACAGGTATATACTTAAATTGTAGTTTACTATACTACATCTCTCTTAGTGCACTGCCTACTGGCAGGTCCATGGTACATAACGCCTCCACTCTTCTCTGTCTTCCGCCTTCCTCTTCATTTCCACATATGAGTGGGTCTTTAAATCATATAACATACCTAATCTCGGCCTGCCCCTGCCTCTTTTTCCTTCCATTCTACCTTCTATGACCTCTTTTTATAGACCTTCCCCCTTACAATGTGTCCTATCCTCCTCTTCTTCCTATACTATACTATACTACATATTGTACTATTATTGCAAAAAGAGCAATATAATAATAATCATAATTTTTAAACTCCGACAATTTCTATAGCAATAACTTGACCAGTGAACGGTCTTAGAGACTGCTTTACAGGTTCCAGTAAAGTAATTAGCATTCCCTTCCAAGCTTAACCTCATCACTGGAATTGATAGCTTAAATTGACAGCAAGCGCCCATACACGATTAACCTTCCAAGGGTCCAAGGGATATCTATAATTTATTGATATATGAGTGCTTTGAACCCTGGTCACTTGCGTTCGAGGCGAACACACTAACCATTATGACATATCCTCTCACTGCATGACTAAATTTATTAGATAGAAGCCTAAACAATTATTGAAATAAAATAATAAAATAAAATTTATAAATATTTATATTAAAGCATCTGTGCAACACTATGTTCTTTCCTAGTATGTCTGCTAAACTAGTCTCCAAATAAAGTACATTTACTAGAACACGAGAGAAAGAGAAAGAGAGAGAGAGAGAGAGATAGAAGGAGAGAGAGAGAGAGAAAGATTATCCAAAGTCCTATATCCTACTTCAGTATTAGGTTAAGATCTCTTTTGTTCTTTTGTTTTGTGTATGAAGCAAATCTTGTCATAAGGGTATTAGTCTTATTATAATGCAGTCAATAGACTCAATACGAGATGCAGCAAATTCAGACTACGCGTTGCCTGGGTCTGATCTACTAGGAACCCAACTAGTAATAATCACCTAAACAATATGATAATGACCTTTTACTTTTCTTTTATTCAACTGTTGAATCAAATATTTGGCGTTAGCATTGAACAAATGCACAAATGCTTACATTATGCGCAATTTTGTTAGGTAAATTCAAACTACTTTTTAAAGCTATATAGTACAATTCCCCGTGTTGTGCTCGGGTATGTTTGAACCACTGCAGAATTGGGCAACCGCAAACAATCTGCCGCGTGTACGTAAGAGGCGACTAAAGGCAGGAGCTGAGGATGGCAAGAGGGGACTCTCCTCACCATGAATATTTTCCCCCAGGATTAAATGGTAATTAATCCACCTAACTGAGGAAGGCAACGGGAAACCACTTCAGAATCCATATTTTTTCCAAGTTATAGGCTACATAATGTATGGGTAAGGCAGAGACTTTGTGCAGGGAATAACTTGTTGATCTAAGGAGTGCTCTTATGGAGCGAAAAAACAGACTTTGAGTATGAATATGTACCTTGAACCTGCCACTTGGCAGTGCACTAAAGACGAAGAGTACAATTTAACGTCTTTTTCCGTATCACAGGAGATATTGCCAGGAACGGTCCAACTGGGGTTCGAATCGCTTTTAAAAATTTCTCGTCTATCAAGCCCTAACAATAATGAACTTATTTTGCTTTTGAGCTTCCAACTGCAGCTTTCGCTCCTCAAATGACTTTTCCATAGAATCTATTATGTAGTGCCTACTAAGAATTATTAAATTTTTGACTTCGAATACAATAGAATACGAATAAATAATTATAATAATTATGTCTGAACATGCAGAATCCGCTAATGGAATCGTGGAAAGGATTTATAGCGTTGCGGAAAGCGAGCCCGGTGAGTTGCAGGACACTGAATAGATCTTTTCGGTAATAGCTATAAATAGAACATCCGGGAGACCAAATGTAAACAGTGGACCAGAAAATGTAAACATTGCATAGAATGCCATTGAAATGTACTAGTTCCTCATAAAATTACTAATACAAGCTTTCTTTAGAAATGTTATTTACTATATTACCTACTATACGGATATTAATTTATTTATTAATATTAATTAATTAATTTAAGAATAACTTAACAGTTAGCGTTTAATTCTGACACAGATTATAACGATGTGCATGCACTATAGCGATATGCATGGGCTTACTGATATAGAATGTCATTACATACGCGTATAGTGTGAAAGTATCTAGCCCAGTAATAATAATAATAATAATAATAATAATAATAATAATAATAATAACAATAATAGTAACAATAACAATGATTACAATAATAATAATAATAAGTAGATTATTTTACAAGCGCCGCTCTGGCAAAAAGCCACAATAGCGCTAGCTTGGTAGTATTTTGAAATACTGATTGACCTAACTGATTGACCTAACCTGGTTAGGAATATTTACGTGGAACATGCCATTTTGTAGGAATCTTAAATTTTTAATTAAGATAATTAAAATTAACAAGACGTGCAATTGTATTCTTTTATATACTTTACTTTGCTATGTTGTGTAATTTTATTACTCTAAGACACCTTTTCTTGAGATTTTTGAAAATTAAACACTTGCATTTGAAAATTTCAAATATCAATTGTACTTCTCTCATTAGAATGCCATACTGGCGTAGGGGTAACGTCATGAAGTTTTAAATGACAGTTCCTGAAGTGAATTTAACCCTCGTGGGTTCGAATCTCAGCCGCTCTCAGACATTCACTGTCTGAATATCCCAATCTCAGACATTCACTGTACTGGTTATACGGAAAATAGTATAAATAGCCTAACGGTTTAAACATGTGGTATTAAAAGTAATAGATGATAGTTTATAGTTGATGGTTGATATAGTTGATCATTTCACTATAATGTGTGTTTACTATTTCATGTTATATCATATTATGTTATTTTCTAGATAAATAATTAATAATAATGGAAATTTATTGAAAAGAAAACGGTTGTTGAACATTGTTCATACGGGACTTGCAAAAGTGATTAGCGTAATACGCTTTCCACAACCTGACAGTAGAGATCCAGCCACGACTGATGATAAAGTAAATTGATGGCTTCGAGCGTGTAGAAGGGAAAACTTTACTCTGCGAAACATTACTAGATTTACGTATATCTGCAGTCTGCATTTTGTTGGAGGGATTGAACCGACAGAGCTTCATACGGACCCTATTCCAGCTGTATATTTCCCTGAACAAGTAAGAATAAAAATTACGTTAATTTATATTTAATTAGCTTCCTTTGCAAAACAATTCTGCAGGTCACGTAATAGAAGAAGGAAAAAATTAAGTGGACACCAAAAATATGCACAAGAATAGGTTAAAAAGCCATCATAACATATGTAGGATTTCATTAGTAACTGACATCTATAGATAAGGTCTTTCTATTTCGAGAGCATGATATGGAAAAAAATTAAATTTATATGTGTAATTTGATATGTTGATTCTGTGCTTAATTTTCTGCAGTTGTCCGATTGACAAGAAATGAATGAATAGTATATAATTATTAATAATCATAGTCTTTCACAGGCAATGCAACAAAAGGTAACATAGATCACCGAAAACATTAACAGATGTAAGATCTACTATAGAATATAGATTATTATATGCTCAAACGATTTTTTTTCACATAAAATATTCATGTTGTCAGACTAACAGAGTTGAATAGTTATGAAAACATCCATCTATCTGTAGGATTGCATTATGAGAAAAATTTCAAAAATTTAAGATAATAATAATAACCCCCCGACAATTTCAATAGCAGTGTAAAGGCCGGTGTCCGGTCTTCGAGGTCGCTTTACAGGTTCCTGGTGAGTTATTATTAATCCTTTCCATGATCAATCATATCTTTGTTATTGACATTATCCACTGTCATATAAAAACAGAAAAAGCTTTAAAATTCAGATTTAGCTCTATTTAAAACACAATATAGTGGCAATTTTAATTCCTGTTGCTGATCAGAAAGTATTGTGTGGCCATCTATTCATAGACTGCTTGTTTTTTTATTTTTCTTTCCAAAGCCAGCTTTTACTTTGTTCTATTAATTGTTAATTTTTTAATCCTAATTTGATTATTGTTGTTTTAGGTTTATAAATTTGAATTGAGGTCGGTTTTGAATGAACTAAACCGCAGGGATCGGTCCTTGGAAGTGGGCGGAATGCCCCTGGAAGGTTGGCTTAATAAGGATCAACTGCTGTTAAATTACACTATTAACTATTAGTACTACTTTGTTTAAAACGATTAACCAAAGCTACTCGTTGGCTTAGCGAGAGGTAACTCTAAATAATATGTGTTCGACTCTGTTTGTTCATGTCACAGATTTATTCTATTACTTTGTTTATCTAGATTATCACGACCTACACAATTGAACAATATGCTAGAGGTTTTATTTAACGCCTTGGTAAACTATACAAACTTGATACAGTAAAATAACCTTTTAGAATAAGCCACTCGAACTTAAACGCTAACTCAAGGTGAACATGATGTCAATGAGGTAAACTGGCGTTAAATAGTGAGACTACAAAACACATTACTTAATTAGACTGACTTAGGGCCGGTCTATCTACTTAAGACATTTAGTAAACCCGACCGCAGTGATTGGTTTGATCTTGTTCCTGGCTCCACGTCCTTTGGGTAACTAAACTTTTCGATATATATAAAAACCTCTTGCCGTTAAACCCATATGATCTTTTATACTTCTTTATTGAAGGTTCATTCTCAACCTTCATCAGATACAATAAAATCAGTTTTAGCCTTGTAACAAGCAAAATGTTCAATGTCCAATTGCGGCCTTGTAACAAACGCTCAATGTCCAATTGCGGCCTTGTCCAATTGCGGCCTTGTAACAAACGTTCAATGTCCAATTGCGGCCTTGTAACAAACGTTCAAGAATTTACACAAATGCTCAATGTCTACCCGCGGCCTTAGCCTTGAGCAATATAAACATGGATCTACGGCCTCGGCCTTGCGAGCTTCAGTAGCTTCACTAGCAAACCTTGAATACATGAGACCATAGCCTTGACGGAAACCTTGTAAATAATAAGGGGGACCTAGACTCAACGATCTATATCCAATACAAATTTATGGACAGTTGCTCTTTCAACGGCTTCAACCGATACTGTCAACTTGAATGCGGAGAGAGCACTTATAAACATTAACGACAAAATTAATGTGCAAAACTTAAGAGATAGCAGAACTAAAACGAAAACTGACAGTCTAGAGGCTGGAGATCTGGTGCTGGCCGATCGAGGCTTTACAATTAGAGATATGCTGTATAAGCAGCGAGCCAAACTCGTTATTCCACCATTTTTGTAGGGTCGTTCACGCTTAACTCCGCTGAAGAAAGTTAAGACTAAACAAATAGCAAATGTACGGATTCACGTGAACGTGCTATAAAAAGAGTTATTTAGGTTCCTCAGTAATGTAATTCAATTGAATTCAGCATCCATTTCTAACCAACTTGTTTTTGTTGCATGCTGTTTAGTTAATTTTCAAGGTCCTATAGTGTCTAAGACTGATTTATTGTATACACAAAATATTGCTATATATCGCTGGAAGATACAATTATGGTGCTTGGGTTTCTATGGATGAACATCCTATAATAACATAGAACATCAATTTGTATTTTCGCTATTTTTTATGTATGTTCATTCTTTTATTTTTATCAAGATATGAGAAGGGTTCCCCGTGTTGTGCTCGGGTGTGGTTAGACCACTGCAGAATTGGGCAACCGCAAACAATCTGCCGCGTGTACGTAAGAGGCGTCTAAAGGCAGGAGCTGAGGATGGCAAGAGGGGACCCACCTCACCATGAAATATTTTCCCCAAGATTAAATGGTAATAAATCTACCTAACTGAGGAAGGCAACGGGAAACCACCCCAGAAGCCCCAATATTTTCCCAAGCTATAGGCAACATAAGGTATGGATAAGGCATAGACTTTGTGAAGAGATTAACTTATTACTGTTATCGTTGCTTTCGAATAAAAAAGACTTGGCGAGACTCTTAACCGACGTGCCACTTGCGCGGCAATAGATACCTTAGTTACACATTAGAAACCAAAACCACGAGTGATTTTATTACTGTTATGCAAATATTTCACTGCGCTGATTAATTGAAAGCAATTTACAGAAACGTTTCTGACGCTTTGCAACGTGATCTATCATTAAGTTATGCATCATAATTGCCAACATAATATGCACAAAAATTTTTTTAACATCAATTTACTAACGGGGTTGCAGAAGGATAGACCAACCGTTAACGGCACAATCATGTTTTTCAAAACGTCAAAGCACTAAGATCCAAACCAACATAAGAGAAAGAAAGAGTCAAAAGAGCATTCCGTTGATGAGCGCCAAGGCTCTAGAAATTGCTACAACATTTCTAATGCTGACCCTAGTTAAACTGGGGTTCAAGGGAAAATGATGATGACGATAATGAATTCATTAACTTCAACAATTTTGAAAAAGTACTAAATATCAGGTTCAGTTCAAACTACATAACATCAAAATTATTGTCACATTAGATTGTTACGCTACTAATATTGTAACTTGTAATAAGAATTATATAATTTACAAGTTTTAAATCAATAGTCAACCAAAAAATTTTGGCTAAATTTGGCTTTTGCTTTGTTACAAATGTATTCAGTGCAAAGTGTCATTGAACAACAAAATAAACGATAATCAAGTTAAATCACCACTGCAGATTATAGAGTGGCATTTCACGTGGCAACCTCATTTCAACGTATTCTGGTAGAATTAATTTTTTATGTAAATCTATCACATTTAGCAAACATTTCATCCACACACTACTATCAAAACTTATTAACTCCCACCACACACCCAACATAACGGCACACTGGGTCAGGAAGCACAGCAGCTTGTTTAAGGCCCATTTCCTCCTTCCTCTCCATGGTTATTAGTAATAGTTGACTTTTGATAGCGCATCAATTGCAGCCGGCGCAGATTTAAGAATAACCTTCCATCACTCAGGGATTTGCAGCTGCTGTTGAAGCAAGAGCTGCTGCTGCTGCTGCTTAATTCTCAGCTTTTGCTGCAACAAAGCCTTCTGTTGTTGTTGTTGTAACATTGCTTGTTGTTGTTGCAGTTGCTGCAACAAAGCCTTCTGTTGTTCTTGTAACATTGCTGGTTGTTGTTGCTGTTGCTGCAACAAAGCCTTCTGTTGTTGTTGTAACATTGCTGGTTGTTGTTGCTGTTGCTGCAACAAAGCCTTCTGTTGTTGTTGTTGTAACAGTGCTTGTTGTTGTTGCTGTTGCTGCAACAAAGCCTTCTGTTGTTGTTGTTGTAACAGTGCTTGTTGTTGTTGTTGCTGTTGCAACAAAGCCTTCTGTTGTTGTTGCTGCAACAACACCTGCTGTTGCTGATGAGATATTGTCGAACAATCTCGTTGAGCCGGCTTACATGAAGAGCTCCGGTATTACCACCGGCTATCAGCCAGTTATCCACGACAACACCGGCACCGCTCCGTCGGTTTAGATTGCCAAATCCCCCGACGGAACCTCCAACTTCTCGAGGATGGGAGTCCTGCTGCGATCCTGCTGATAGCAGATCTGTACCCTGCCAAATAACACAAAAATGTTCAAATCAATTTTTTTTGTAAACTGTCATATATTTTTTTAGTAATATAAATTAATTTATATCACACTGATTAATAGAATTATTTAACTTAAATTTGAGCCGCCGGGTCAAGTTCCTCTCTAGCCTTGAGCCCAATATTTAATGTTCTTCTTTCTATAAATATTTGTCTTTGTTAAATACATCTGCTGATAACTTGTACAAACATTCTGACCTTGTGAGAAACCTGTCAGATAAGCTCATAACGACAGTATAGCACTGTAATTTTTGGAATTCAAACGAAAATGTCATTTTCAGTCGATTTTATTTTGAGTCATTTACCACGAAAATTAACTAAATTTCAGAATTTTTAAAATAAGTAATGCGAAAGAAATCAAACAGAAAAAGGAAAAGTATCTGAGCACCAGAGATTAATTAAGCAGTTATAATTTTATGCGGAATAGAACCTAAAATAACCTTAAGATTTCAAAGATCGTTTAAACTGCTCGTAATCGATTGTGTTATACAGATAACATTATAAATGATGAGAAAAGTTTCTTCTTAATTTTAAGCAATATCAAATTACATGCACAGAGTTTAGCTTTAACTTTCAAAGATTTGGTTATCAAATTTAATGATTTCAGCAGATATTTTTATATTATATCAAGAATTATGTGGTATCGGTTGTAGTAAAGTGTGTCATAATGTAGAAAACTTTCGTCACTGCTACATTTGCTACAAGTACATGATTACGTACCCTGGCACCACTTGTATGTCAGTAGCGGGGGGAGGCTCGGTTTCTGCTGTTCTGCTGGCTTGAT
Source organism: Enchytraeus crypticus (assembly GCA_905160935.1). NCBI lineage: Eukaryota > Metazoa > Annelida > Clitellata > Enchytraeida > Enchytraeidae > Enchytraeus > Enchytraeus crypticus. The sequence goes on along the minus strand of CAJHZI010000246.1, from coordinate 744,924 downwards.
CCACGAGGAGGATCAGTCTGCGCTTGTCTTGTCTCGAGCGACTCCACATCGTACACGGGCACCAGGTGGCTGTACAGATCCATGAACTCTATCCCCGTCTGTCAAACCAAGCAAACAATATTTATACAAATACATACAAAATAGTTTTCCTACCAACTTTCATACATAAATTACAGTAATTAAATAGTTAAATTTATTAATTAATAATAATCGCATCTAATTATTTAGTATTACTTATTGCATAATCTCTCTATTTTGCTATGTTTGCTTGTTGGTGTTGCTGTTCATTATTCATTTTGTCGAGAATAAAATAGAAATAAAAATATAGTATCCTTTAGCCATCCTTTATCCATTAGGTTTGTATGATCCCGGTTAAAAATGTGTATAAGTATCTCACTATATAATTGCTATTATGATGATTTGGACATTATTGCTATCATGATGATTTGGATATAAATCGCAAGATAAGGAATTTAATTTATCGTACTAATTAATGTTCTTAAAAGAAAATTTGGGTTTTCATGCTGGACTACGTATTTTCTTTTCTTTCTATTGTTTCTGTTATTGTACCATCCTCCATTTCTCCTATCCTTAAAAGCTATTTCTATTACCTAATTAGTTTGTAAGATCCCGGTTTCATAGCCTAACATAACATTACAGAGTCAGGAAGCAATTACATGCTCGTTTAAGACTCATCAGGCTCTTAACTAAAACCAATTAATATTAATCAAATCATAGAGACTTCATGTCATCATGTTTCTTCTACCAAATAATTATAAATTTTACCTGTAGACCCATTATATTTACAGGACTATATGGATCAGCTGTCCACATACAAACAAACCAGTGTTAACCAGGCAACAAAATTTGTTTCAATTACCGAACTGATCTATTGGAAGAGTTGAATGAACAAATTACTGGTGAACAGTTGAACCTCAACAATGAGATCACTGACGTGTTAGGTGACGGTCGCGATGTGGTTCAGAAACTATGTGGACGCTGTTAGTGTCCTGACGCTTGTAATAAGTGTTTTTTGAATAATATAATGACTGTTTTCTGACTAAATTGCGCAATGAAAACACTTATTATTAAATAATAATAATACTAATAATATTATAATAATAATAATTTTATTCGTCCGTACGAATATAATTTCTTCCGCCATACGTTTAAGGTGGTGGGATAGATATAGGGCTTTGCACTCACTAGTAACCAATTGTATGGCATTAGATATCAAATGCGTCTAGCAGTTCTGGTTTTTTAACTTTTTTTACTTATCTGCTGTCTAGTCGGTAGTTTTCATTCTATTGTTTAATTTCGATTGAATTACATAACACTGTATGATGTGATTTCTTTTTTGTTCAATGAACACCTTTCTCTCTCTAATCGCTTGAATATGAAGATAATGTTAGACAATCGTGCAAGTTATTGCTCTGTCTTGGTCGGGATGTTTTGGAAAAGACCAAGACAGTTTTTGCAAGATCATGACCAAGACAGTGCAATACTGCCAGGAGACTGTCTTGAGACAAGACATCTCGAAGCGGCGATGCGAGCTTCTTCTGGGTAATTAGAAAAATATTTAGGCATGGCGGCCGCAGCGAATATGTTTTTGAAGCCCTGCCCAGAGCTAAGGATGCACAGTTATATGGTGATGCCCCGGGTTGGGTTTCTTGAAACGTTCTTCTTGGGTAATCTGAATCATGAGGTGCGTAATAATCGAGATGAGTTTGACCTGAGGTCTGTTGGGTTGGCTGTCCCATGACACCCATGCAGTAGCTTAATTAATAATGGTTACCTAAGGGGTGGGGTTGAACCACCCTCCCGGGGGTGGTAGCGTACGTTGCACCACAATGTAATATGGGGTGGTGGGGTGTACCACCCGGAAGTGGTGAGGTACACCACCCGGGGTGATGAGGATGCCTCATATCCATGTTTGGTGGTTGGTAGGGGTATTATCATCACAATTAAATAACTCTAATTTTAATTGTTTCCTGTAATAGTTTTAATTGTTTTTAGAATGTCTACTTGGCGTAGGGGTAACGTCATAAAGTTTTAAATGACAAATCCTGAGGTGAATTGAACCCTCGTGGGTTCGAATCCTGGTCTCGCTGATCTGAGAGTAAAATCTCGTACATTCACAGGACTGGTTATACGGAAAATGGTCTAAATTGCCTAACGGTTTAAACATGTGGTTTTAAAAGTGATAGATATCAACATAGTTGATTATTTACTACGATGCATGTTTACTTACTTTGTTATAATCGTTATAATCGTTTTGTTATAATCGTTATAACCGTTTTGTTATAATCGTTTCGTCTATAATCGTTTCGTTATAATGGTTTTTATAATAGTTAATTATACGGCCGCATAATCCTACAGGTACCACACATGGTACTATTTGTATGCGAATACAAATAAAAACACAAATTCTCTTTAGATTCGACCACTTCATTAATGGTTTAATGTATTTATTTTTGTTGTTGTTGTTGTACAAAAACCTAGTTGTAAAAACTTGGCAATTATAAACACAAAATATCTGTCGCTAGCCTTGTAAGAACTTGTTAAGTAAACAAACAATCAAATGCAATATTTAGCAGTTCTTTTTCTTTTCTTTTAGTTATAGATTTCTGAAGTTAATTTTGTATTTTTTTGTATTTTCTGGTTATTTACGCAACATATTGTTAGCGCATTTACTAGAAATTACTGTAGGCATAAGCTTGATTAGTTAAATAATTTTTGACAAATCACGCCATTTTCAAATATTCCTTACACATAATTATGCATAATTGTTATTTAACCGGTCATAGCATAGTGCAACAAAATTAGATTGCTACGATCCACCATGATAACCTCAAATACTATTGAAACAAATCGAAGCCGGTGAGCAAAAAAGTTCAGAGTTTTCAATGAACAGATACTGCACTATTATATTTGCACTCAAATCTCTTCAGTTTATTCACCTGTCTCATTTCCTACTCTCATGAATTTCTTCGTAGAATACAACTTTGTCATCTGAATTTGCTGTTTCAGATACAGTGTCATTTTGACTATGGCTAAAACTAAAGATAACTTTGAAGAATGTCATTTTGGCCCATGGCACATTTCAGCCATGAAGAGTCACATTCTACCTTCAGAAGGTTTGGATAGAAAAAGGTATGAGTTACAAAATATAGTTGCTGTCATAATTTTTGCTGTCGTAACAAATTCATTTTATTTGTTATTATAAACAAAGTTCTTCACATTACTATTTATATTACATACATTGATAAATTACCATTATTGGTCATTAATTTTTATTTCGAAAGGTTAAAACCTCGTTTTATTTCAATTTCCAACGCTTGTCAGTGACGGTTAGAGCATTGGATTGGAATGTGTATCTGCTACACCCATGTTGTGTCTGGGCCACTGAACAATAGACCGTTTACTGCACTTGTCATAAGAGGCGACTAAGCAAGAACTGAGGAAAGCAATGGAAAGCCACCTCAGAAGCCATATTTTTCCCAATTTATAGGCTACATAAGGCATGGATAAGGCAGAGCCTTTTGTGAAAGGATTATCTTGTTTGGCTGCACCTAGGACCTGCCCCTTGGCAGAATGCTGGAGAGAGATCTGCTGCTAATCCTTGGTTACACTATTAATTCGATATTTATTTAATTTATTTTAGAAACTCTAATTAAATATCTCCACCAAACGTAACTATAAAGCTGGGCTAACTTATTTACAGTTTTGAAGAGCAACTAGAACTGCCTCATGTTCCAGAGATGATATTTGCCAAGAATTATCTGCGTGTTTCACACAATGGAGGATTTGGGGTGGAGTTTACAGCACTAGACGCGCTAAAACGAGTGGACGCTCATGCTGAGCCTATACAAGTAGCGAATGCGAGCGAATGGAAATCTGCAAGGTATCCTACCAACTCTTGTTTTAGAATGTCTAAATACCGTAGGGGTAACGTCATGAAGTTTTAAATGACAAATCCTGAGGTGATTTGAATCCTCGTGGGTTCAAATCTCGGCCGCGCTGATCTGAGAGTAAAATCTCGGACATTCACTGGACTGGTTATACGGAAAATGGTCTAAATTGCCTAACAGATTAAACATGTGGTTTTAAAAGCGATAGATATCAACATAGTTGATTATTCACTATAATGCGTGTTGTACTTTTTTTGTTTCTACCTTAACCTTTTGATGATATAATATTGAATAATATAATAATATTGTAATAATAATAATATTGAAGAACACTACAGGTTTGCTGTCTGTAACCTCATTCAACGATGATAAGGACGCAAGCTGTGCAATTTATAAAAAGTCGTTTATATTTATTTATGGGGTTAGGAGATTATGATAATATATGAAGATTATCCTGTAAACATGGTAGAAGAACTCATGATATCTTATTAGAACATATTAGGAGAACAGTGGGAACTCATTATATATCTTATTAGCACATATTAGATGAATTCATTATATATAATTATTTAACCTTATATTTCATTAATGAATGAAATAAATTAATTTAAACGAATGGAAAAGTCTCAAATCGGGGATTGGCTGGTGGTGTGGTGTAGGAGAGAGGATTTGAGACTCTATTCATATCCCGACCCTAGTTAAACTGGGATTCAAGGGAGGATGATGAGGCTTATATTTCATTAACAATACATAGTATTAATATACGCAGTCTGATCAATCTGAAATCGAAAAAATTATTTTACTTCAATTTCTATGCCCTCTAAGACCATCTCTCTGATCTCCACGTTAAGTTTAAGAAATTTAGATTTTAGGTAATTTTGAATGGACTTTAAGTAATTTTTCTAACATTTGTAATTGTGCATATTGCTAATTTGCATGTTTGTTTGAATAAATTATTGTATACACTGGAATTAATATATATATATATATATATATATATATATATATATATATATATATATATATATATATATACACACATATATTTTAAGTAATGCCCAAACAACTCTGAAATATATACTTGCATGCTATTTTCTATTTTCGTGTATATTTTATATTTGAAAGGGCTGACTGTGAACATATAGAGAAGGTAATTCATTTGTTTGACTGGACATTTTCTACAGACTACTCTGGAACCCTACTGGGAAATATAAAGGTACTTCATGCACTGTATTACAAGTTCAATCTTCCAAAGTTAGTTTAATGTCTGATTGTCATCAGACTGCAATGAAATATTTGCACCTATCTTTCCTCAAGAGACTCAATCATTGTACTCTGTAACTATATACATTTGTATGATAAAAATAATAAAAATAGTAATAAATATTAAAATAATCTGAATAAATATATTTAAATAAAATATAATATATATATATATATATATATATAGTATATATATGTATATATACTGTATATATATATATATATATATATATATATATATATATAATATATATATATATATATATATATATATAGATATATATATTCATACATATATGAATATTTAATACGTGAATCAAAGAGCAGTAATCAAAATCCAACAAGAATACTCAGAAGAAGGTGAATTACGACATGGAGTAAGACAAGGTTGTAGCATTTCGCCGCTGCTGTTTAACATTTATGCTGAGGCAATGATGGAGGAAGCCATGGAAGACTTGGAAGAAGGAATAAAAGTAGGAGGGAATTTGTTACAAAATGTACGATTTGCAGATGACCAAGGAATGGTAGCGGGCAGCGAGATTGGATTGCAGAAGATAATGAATAGGCTGAATGATACGGCCCTAAGATATGGCATGAAGATTAATATAAAAAAGACCAAGGTTATGAGAGTGTCCAATAATAAAGGTGAAGTTAATATCACAATAAATGGTACGAAATTGAAACAGGTAAGGAGTTTCAAATATTTGGGTCATACTATAACCGATGATGGGAAATGTGAGACGGAAATATGCAGTAGGATTGCACAAGCAAAAGCGGCCTTTAGTAGTAGAAAAGAACTATTAACAAAAAGTCTAGAGAAAGACACAAAGATAAAGATAGTGAAAACTTTGGTTTGGACCACGCTATTGTATGGATGTGAAACATGGACCTTAAGAAGGAAGATATTAGGAAACTGGAGGCATTGGAAATGTGGATTTGGAGAAGAATGGAGAGGATTAGCTGGACTCAAAAGGTTACAAATGAGGAAGTCCTGGAGAGAGTTGGCACAGATAGACAGTTGATAAATGTATTAAGAAATAGGAAGAAGAGATGGATAGGACACATTCTAAGGGGGGAAGGTCTATTAAAAGAGGTCATAGAAGGTAGAATGGAAGGAAAAAGAGGCAGGGGCAGGCCGAGATTAGGTATGTTAGATGATTTAAAGACCCACTCATATGTGGAAATGAAGAGGAAGGCGGAAGACAGAGAAGAGTGGAGGCGTTATGTACCATGGACCTACCAGTAGGCAGTGCACTAAGAGAGAGATATGAATATTTATTAAACCATCAAGAAGTGGTATCAAGTTACTTAGAATAAAGACAAAATAACAGCAGTGCATTACAACAAATACAACTGCATTGAAAATAAATAAAACATTTGTACAAATATAAGGTATAGATGTCCTTATTATCTACATAATAATAATAATATTTAGTAATAATAATAAGAAGAATGATTATAAAAGTAATTGATCAACACCCGTTTCCTCATCAGAAGATGATGTTCGGTGGTGCTCTGAATCACATCGCATGTCATTAAAAATCTGATTCACCCAAAGAGATTTAAGAAGGCAGAAAAGAAAAAAGAGATAAAGCTAAAGAGAAAAGAGAGATCCTGAATAAGGCCGGCCAACTAACTGGCGAAATTATATCTCCTAAATTGTTTGAAAGGATGTGGGATATATTGATTGTTGATTATTGCAATTATCCCTCTGTTTCATAATATTAGATGAATTATATGCTCTTTAACTACCATTTAGAAGTACATTGAAAGTGAGGAATAGTATACCATGTGCATGTATACCACCGGCTCCCACCTGCTGGAGCCAGTGGCGATGTCGGTAAGTTATTCGACCGTGGATCAGTATTGGTGGATTCAAATCCTGGGCTTGCCCATCACTGACATCGCTTTTGAGTGAGGAAGCTGACGTTAGCATTAGCTTTTTACACGTCTTTTTGTCCTCATAAAAGCTCTGTTTCTCTTCAAACCTTGTTTTAGTTATTCATTTTGGGTGGGAAATTTTTAGTGTTTAATGCAGTGTGGACAATAAAAAAAGATTTTGCTACTGTAATTTGAATGCAATTTTTCATTTTTCATTTTTTTCTTATTTTGATATTTAATTCATATTAAGACTGGTCTAAATAGACCAACCATTAATTTTAAATTGACCATATTGAGCTTATTTAACTACACGATATAATGCTACAATAAATCCATTGATAATTATTTTAGCTTTAAGACAAAATAAGTGATAGTAGGACTACTTAACACTAACATTCAAATCATCGATGCTCTCAAAGAAATACAATAATTACGATGCAATTGTTCCTCGAATGTATGGGGTTTCAGTTGTGTAGCGAAAATAGTGATAATAGTCATCACCCTATTGTGCATATGATATAACACAAGTTATAATTGATTGTAACTTGTGTGGTATGCCAAATGTTTAACCAAATAGACCAAAAAAGTTTCTGAACAATGTTTTAATTTAGGCTGATTCAACTGAGGAGCGCATCGATATCGAGAAGCTAAAGACAAAAGAGAAGATTCACTTTTATGCTGACATTCCTCTTTTTGAAGATGAACTGCATGACTGTGGATGCTCTGTAATCAGCGTCAGAATAGTTAGTCATTTCCATTCTACTGTATTTCTTGTGTTAGTTTTAGTTCCAGTAGTTTGAGTAGTTTTAGTTCTGGTTTTTATGCTTCTAGTTTTAATTCTACTATAGTTTCCATTTTTTCTACTGTGTTGTTCCACTGTAGCTGTAGGCTATTGTAGTTGTTTTGTAGTTAATGCAGTTCTATTGTAGTTCTATTGTAGTTCTATTGTAGTTCTATTGTTGCTGTAGGCTGTTGTAGTTGTATTGTAGTTCTATTGTAGTTCTATTGTAGCTGTAGGCTATTGTAGCTGTATTATAGTTAATGTAGTTCTACTGTAGCTGAAGGCTATTTTTAAGGTAATGAAAATTTTGAAGTGTAATTTCAAACATGCTATGCTCTCTATTTGTTAGATTTATGCAGTTAATATTATATTATGTTTAACATTACTATTACTCACAAATGAGCCCTTTGTCTATCAAACGGTTGATCCCATTGAAAGGACTGCCTCTTTTTACGTTATTGTAGCCTTATTGAAATAGTCGGTTAAGCAAAGGCCGAGGAAGGCAATAGTAAACCACTTCAGACATATTATTTTCTCAAGCTAATGACTGCAGTAATATTTGATGCTGATAACTAGTGAAGCTTTTATAATGGATTCAATTTATTTGTTGATGGAGATCAAGTTAGTAAACATGAAATGAGAAGAAATATTTATATTTGGTCTGACATTTGGCAAAAGTAACTAAAACAATTGATAGCCTATTTAATTAGTAATTCCTCTCTCTGTAATCAAATAAAAAAAGGCTATTGTTAACATCAGTTACCTCACTTGAAAGCGATGTCAGTAACGGGCGAACCCAGGATTTGAACTCCGCACATTCTGATCCGCGGTCGAGTATCTTACCAACATCGCCACTGGCTCCAGCGAATCTAATCAAATTTACCTGTAGAAATGTTATTTGAGTTGCCGTTGCAAACAGGATTTATGTGATATTGCAGCGAGTGATGCCATCCTGCTATTTCATTCTGCTACGCTACTATCTACGTGTTGACGGAGTTCTAGTTAGAGTTAATGATACCAGGCTGTTTCATGAGGTATGCTGTTTATTTCATTATTTTAAACCGTCTCTCCAACACACTTCTTAATAAAATATTAAAACGAAAATCGTCAGGCAAGTTTGTTGTTTGTGTCTGGCCCTGCTTAAGGTTATTTATTTAAAATAAGTAAGTTATTTATACATAGCGTTTCATGAGGCAAATATTCAATGAGCCAATAAATATTTAAACTATTTTTAATTCTGGCAATATTTAGCGTGGAATTTGGAGAGTTTATTTTTGAAGACAGAGACGAAAATAGTTCTTCCAAAGTGTCTCTTTAATTTCTGAATCTGAACGCTATATTTTAACAACTACTGTAATGCATTCAGTAAGAAAGTTGCCATTGCACTGATCATTTTGAAATTGATTAGTTAATTAATTTATTAAGTTGATAGCAGTAGTCTGATGGCCTTTCGTTGTAATATCACTTTGGACTGAATTTCTGGATTTTGGAATTTGCACCATTTTTGGACCTTCTTTTTTTGCACGCCGGCTTGATTTTGTCTCAATAGTGCTCGATGTTGTCATTGATGACTATAGCACTCTAATTGTTGTTATTATTATTATTATTATTATTATTATTATCATCATATTGATGTCTCATATGTTGTTTAAATTTTTTTGGATAAGTTCATTTTAAAATGCCTAAGCTGTAAGCTTTCAAAAAAGACTGTATTTATGTCTTACTGCTAATAAGTTATAAAATGATTCTCTTAAACTCTCTTTACACGGATTTTTCTAGAGGCTAAGTGAAAACATTTGTTGATGGTAAACTATCGGTATGTTTTTTGACATCTAGTTTGTAATTTAAATCCATTGCCCTCCATGCAGACTTGCAGTTGAGGCAGGAAACTCATGTTAATCCGGGCTTTAGTCTCTGTTAATCCGGGCTTTAGTCTCTGTTAATCCGGGCTTTAGTCTCTGTTAATCCGGGCTTTAGTCTCTGGTCATTATTTAAAAAATTACAACCTACCAATTTATGAGACATATGACATTAATTAACAGCAATTGTATTATTATATTAATGCACTTTCATTCATTTCACAGTTATTCTAAATTCAAAAGTTTCTGTTTAAAATAAATACTTTGCTGTTTTGGTATATACTCAGACACTAGGAAAGTAGTAGAAATTGCCGACCCACTTTTCGTTGTGCAATAATTCCCAATTAAAATTTAGAATTTTTGTCGATACATGTTTTGTTGGTAGGCTGGACAGGATTATATTCTGAAGGAGTTTACATCGAGAGAAAGTAAAGCTGATGAACTCAATGTATGTATTGAAAGTTTTATACTGTTAATGTACAAAACAGTAATTATTTTAATATTAATAGATGTGTTTGATGTGCTCTAATTTATAATTTTTATGATCGTAAGACCAATAATTGTAATTAAGATCCATGTGATTTAAATTTGGTGAAACATATTGGTTTGTCGAATGGATACCATGCCTGCTTGAGAAGCAGGAGACTAATCGTGTGTGTCATTATACTTAGCGATGCGGAAACAAACGTTAAACTTAGCTTTATATCTTTTTAAACGTTATGAATTGTAATATTTTTAGAATTAAACATTTAATTATATTTAGTTGTTAAATTTCAGTTTGAAATTTTATTTGTCTAGTTAATTCTGTCTCTTGTAATCAAATTTAATCAATTTATCTGATGCCAAAGCTAAATTCTGATTTTCTTTCAACAATCGCAGGGTGCTATTCAGCAGATGTCAGGAACCAGCCATTTGTCTATCCAGTAATAGAAATATGAAGACTTTTAAACTATAATTAATTAATTAAGTTTAAAACCTGGAATTGAATTTTGTAGGAAAATATGCTTTGAAATTTCATTTCTTTCGGTTCTTGATTTACATTTAGGTGTTTAATGTGTTTTATTTCAGATTCCGACGACTGTTTTAATCGACCCAAACGAAGTGGTGGAGCATCTTAAGATAAAGAGTGAACGACGTGAAAAACTGATATTTCCATTGTAGCCAAAACTTTATAGATTAAACGGTTTTTCATTTTCTTTTAAAACCTACATGGTATTGTGCGAAACATCATTGAATCTAGTTAGATAAAAGTGGATATCAGATAGTAAACTCTGAGTTTTTAAACATTCTAACTGATTACGCTGTTCTTTACTTGATACCTCTTAATGAACCGATATTGAAAGTTGTCTACGTTGTTAGCTGCTAAAGATGCATGATTAAAAAAACCAGTAAACCTAACCAGTTTTATTATAATGTCTTAGTTTTATATTATAATATCAGTGTTGTGAAGTAACGAAGTAAAAATACTTCGTTACTAGTAAAAAGTACTCAAGCGATACTTTTACTTGTAAAGAAGTGCCCAATTTGTCTGGGTACTTTTATGCAATGTAACGAAGTAATTTTTGTAGTACTTTTTACTTTTAGTCACTGAAGTGAAAAAATCGCTTTACTTTTTGAAAACTGTATGAATACATATCGCCATTTTTTTTACTAAATAATGACATTTTTAATACTAGGAGAATAAAAATTAAAGTAGTGCACATTCACCTATATTATTGTAGTTTAGCTAGCGCCAGTAACTGCGCTCCCCCCCGGGTGCACCGGGGTGGCACTTTGTGGGGCACTCGGGGGGTGAGTGCACCCACCCCGGGTGCATCCGGGTGGATGCACTCGGGGTGGGTGCATCCGGGGTGGGTGATAATAGTAATCAACCGTGTTATACGTGAATGCAACATTAAATCTAATGTCAAATTTTAAAATATATAAGCATGCGCATGTGGGGCGAATATTCTTTTAGTTCAGAAACTTGACATCAAATTTAAAGTTTTCATTCTTCATTAGAATTAACTCGAGTAGCCTAACTATAACTTAACTAATTTAAGAACGTACAAAACTCTTCTGTCATGATATAATTTGTTATCTTAAAAATTCAAAGTACTTCCACTTTTTACTTAAAAACATTACTTTTTGGTCGAATACTTGTACTTTTTACTTAAAGAAACCAACCGTAATTGGGTTATTTTATATTTCATTTATATTGTTTTATACTGCAATTCGATTAACGTACATCTTTCGAGTGTGAAATTATGAGTAATAGCAGCATAACTAGTGATAACTTTTTAAACATTAACAATAGGAATATTTGGAATTATTGCGGAGTTATAATTGGCAACTTTTGACTTAATATTATGAACAGTAGTAGCATTACAATAGGTAGATTTATCAATAGTGCTTCTTATGAATAGGCCTAATAACGGTATTTTTAATCGTGGCTTTATCACTTTTAATATTAAGAATAGTAACAGTATTTTAGTCGCAGCTTTACCTTAAAGCAACAGTTTTAAACTATATTCTACCAGTTTACGAAAATTACTCTACAAATCTGACGCTAGCCGTTTTCTCGAATATAAAACTAATCATTGGGCATACACGTACATCCTTGTTGACATTTCCAATCGCTACCTCAATCTCAAAGTCACGCCTCCAGGAAACATCAGTATGAGTCTTGCAAAGATGACGATTATCGATAAGAGATTAAATTTGAAACAGTTTCTTGCACTGAGAGACGACATATTGTTATATGGCGGGATGTCATCATTGTCTGACTTCTTAAGATCCGCTCCTGCCATTGGTTGACTCATGACGTTGTCGTCTGATGATCGACTGACTTCCAGAGACTTAATGCTGAACAAAACCAGAGAATCTCCTTCTTCAAGCGGGCATTCCTCTAGCATAGTACAAATAAATAGAAATCATAATCATCACCATCTTTGATTTAATTCCAGTTTAACTAAGGTCGAGATACGAATAGACCTTCTCCTCTCCTCTCTGTCCCATTCCATATCATCAGTCAATCCCCTGTTAGCTTTTCTATTCGATTTATAGAATTTGGTAGCAAATTTATGGAGTAAAAAAAAAAAAAAAATAGTAGTTCAATTAAATGAAGAATAACAAGTATATTAAAAGCATATTGTTACTTAAATTTCTACCTTTCTCGTCAATAAACGGAGACTTGATAATATTATAGGAAGATAATTAATACACAGGACTAAGTGTGAGATGTTTTCTATGATAAAGTAGAACAATGTAACGTTCTCCTTCGAATGCTATGTATATTTTATATAAGAGTCTAATTATTTTATTACAATAAATAATGGATTGCCAGAGCCCGTATCCTAAGTGCAGTTGAGTACCTAATTAGTAAAAATTATCATATTGTTTAGAAATGCTTCATTATCTAAGTCAAATAATATGTAATATTGAGCTAATAATGTGGAATAATATAGCTTATGCACAAACTTCAAGATACTGTGGAGTTAAGAAAAATAAAGCTAGCTATTGGCCCTATAAAATCTATTATCGTATCAAAATGGATAATGTCAAGAGATCCCTTCGAATAGATATCAAGAGCAAGCTTTCGTGTTTAAGGGGGGGATATGCTAAAAACGCGATCATCGGTATGAGGTATGCGTATGAATACATATCTCATACAGAAATGCATTCTCACACAAGTTATCCATACATGATAAAGACCAACAAACTAGACGTAAAGTAGGCCTACATAGAGTTCATAGGCCTATACAGTAAACATACATGTATATGGACATATTCATAGAAAGTTGCAAACATATACATGTAATGTACTACTTTTCTTATGGAAAAAGAACTTTTGTTACCAATCTAGCGTCGTGCTCAATGTTGTCATGGACGACAGTAGAACTATAATTCTGTTGCTGTTGTTGTTGTTGTCGTGGCTTATTTCACTTACAATATCTCCAAGTACTCCTAAGACGTCTGTGAGAATCGAATTTGTTAAAAAGCTTAACAAAAATCTTTTTTTAACTGTTTACTATAAATTGCTGTAATGCAGCAATTTATTGACAATACATTTATAATTATTAAGTTTAATGTTTAAGATACAGGTAGTTCATACACTCTCTTCTCTGCCGGTAGCTCCAGTGTCTCGAGTCGTTTTGAAGAGAAGCCATGTGCTTCTGAACCTTGACGTTAAACACACTACAGCATCTCCAATCTCAAGCAATTCGACCGGCTTTTCAAAGCATCTTCCACTTTATAAGTATGAATTAAACGTTTAGGTATCAATTAATCATCATCATCTAACACATAGTTTAGTTACCTATATAGTTTTTGAAGATAAACTCTTCACGCAGAGTCATATTTATGTATCCGTCGTTGCCTTGGTCTCTCATATCATCTCCCGAGCACACGCCATTACTGTCTCGAAATATTTCAAATTTATCCGGCTTCTGACGAATAGTCTGCGTCATCAGTATCAACATTAGAAACAGTTATAGTAATAATACTATTAATAATAGGTATATTAATTAGTATAATAATAAGTATAATACTACTACTAATAACAATATTTAAGCCGCTAAATGACCTCGAGTAGCCCGGCGGCGATTCAGCACATATTGGTTGAATCGTTTTATCCAACCTCGGGTTCTTTACAACCGGGGTAAAAATTATTATTATTATTATTACTATTAATACTACCATTGTCAGTGGCGGATCCAAGGGGGGGCCCGGGCCCCCCCCCTTAGGTCCGCCGATAAAAATTTGTAAACTATATTTTCATTGTTTCTATGGCAATTTCGATGTTTAAATATGTTAGCAATGACAGTGGTTAGGGGGGGGGGGGGTGGGGTGGGGGGAGGGGGGTACGACAGGGAAAGCAGCTCCAGTAGCTCGATTTTTTTGCTAGGATATACTAGGAGCCCTGTATAATGGAAGGGGCCCGAAAAATGCTGACAGTTTCACTAGCTCTCAATTTTCACTTGAACCAATGCATAACCAATGCATTGGAGGAAAAAAGGGAGCAAGTAAAAAATGTGAACTCTGTCCCGTAGCAGTGGTGCAAATAGCCTGGCTGTGCGGGGCTTTAAGCCCCCCCCCCCTCACCGCCAAAATTAGGTCACTTTTGCAATTCGTCGAGATCCCCAGAGTTTCATCACAGGTGAAAAAATTAACCTACTTTTTTCCAAAACAAATGTAGGATTTTAGGTTTTGCCCTGACTTAGTACGGTATGGGCGGGGGGGGGGAAGGTATGGGACACACTCACTCTATGAGCCGAACGCAGTAGTGAACAAATTTTGAGCCCCCCCCCACACAGAAATTTTCGGATTGCGTCACATGTCCCGAAGAAGTAAGCAAAATAATGTACTCTCAAAAAAATTTCGGGCCCCCCTTAAAAATTCCTGGATCCGCCCCTGACCATTGTTGTTGTTGCTTTATTGCTATAATTATTATTGCAATTATTATTATTTGATCATTTCACTATAATGCGTGTTTACTTTTTATATATTTTTAAACAATCAAATAAAATTCACAACTAAGCGCATACGTAGCAGAAAAGAGGTTGTTGCGCAATCCTGTCAGATGTCGCTCGTGTTAGAATACTGTAGACGGGATCAACAGTTGAATCCCTCGACTCTGCTGGACTAACGTTTGGCTCAGAAGCTGAATGGCGAGCTATTAGTCGCAAAATGCCGTCTCCTTCACCCCACCATTGCACACAGTCCAGCTGTACAACTGTTCGATATTATTGTACCATAAACAAGAGTAAAGCATTCGCGGTACAACAAGTAATCAACGCACTACAGATGAACGTAGTGCGATCAATACAACAGATGATCATAGTGCGACAATTGATCAATGTACAACAGATGATCATAGTGCGACAATTGATCAATGTACAACAGATGATCATAGTGCGACAATTGATCAATGTACAACAGATGATCATAGTGCGACAATTGATCAATGTACAACAGATGATCATAGTGCGACAATTGATCAATGTACAACAGATGATCATAGTGCGACAATTGATCAATGTACAACAGATGATCATAGTGCGACAATTGATCAATGTACAACAGATGATCATAGTGCGACAATTGATCAATGCACAATAGATGATAATGGTGCGACAAATGATCATGGTGCTCCTTCCAACACACTGTTCCACAGATCTGGAATTCTCTTCCTTCCACTTTGCGCACCCCCTTATCTTCTCCTGGTCATCCATTCCTTCTGTATGTACAGTTTCATAGACGGTTGAAGGCTTTTCTTTTTTACCTCTCCTATTCAACCATTGCACATGAACTGAGACCAACACGTAAACCTCCATTCTACTAGTATCCTTCATCGGACTGAATGCCCTGGATTTTGGTTTGCACCGTTTTTGGACCCCACTCTCTGCTTATCGGATTGGATTTAATACCATAGTGCTTAGTAATGTTGTCATGGACGACAGTGGAACACTAATTCTGCTGTTGTTGCTACAGTAAATTAATCATGCTAAAACAAAAAACCCACCCTGGGAAATCCCACCCTCCAGGGTACCAAACCTGCCGAGAAAAATGTCGTGGAGTATTTGATAGAAATGGTAAATACTAAAAATAGCAATACTAAAACAAGCAACTCAGAATCGAAACACACTTGTATTTATTTGACTAATTGATTGAATTATTTATTAAAATGATATACGTATATTGCATGTAATAAATACCATATTCTGCAACAATTTGTGCAACAATTAATATAAGTTAATAAAATAAATTAATATAATGTTAATGTAATAGTCTGTAATAATTATTACATTAATATTATATAAATAGTCTATAGTACAATAAGTTATATTCAATTAATTATAAAACACATTAACTAATTAGAAGACCCTGTTTTATCAAGGAAGTTAAACTAAAAGTGAATATAGGGCCAAAAAGTAAACACGTATTATAGTGAATAATCAACTATGTTGATATCTATCACTTTTTAATACCACATGCTTAAACCGTTAGGGAATTTAGACCATTTTCCGTATAGCCAGTCCTGTGAATGTACGAGATTTTGCTCTCAGATCAGCGCGGCCGGGATTCGAACCCACGAGGGTTCAATTCACCTCGGGATCTGTCATTAAAACTTCATGACGTTGCCCCTACGCTATTAAGACATTTTAAATTACTTTGGTATTTTGAAATGAATGCAATAAAACTTTACGCGCCGTACTAACTAGGTTTTGGGTGGCAAGTAGATAGGATGTTGAGCTTGTTTCTGGCCTGACAGGAAGATTTTACAATTATCTGACATCCGGCCTTATCCATCGACGAACGATAAACTCCCATAAATGGGCATGAACTGGAAGCTTCTGCCTTATCAACTGCAACATTGGGAATTATATTTTATTTATAAATAATCATCATTATCATTATTAAGCGGACTGGGACTCTAAAATGACAATTGAATTTATGTAAATGATTGGTGCAGACTGTTTATGTAGCATATTATGGAAGAATTTAAACGCAATATTGAAAACATTAAGTACAATCATTATTATTATTTATTTAAAAAATCTTTTTACCCGTGTTGTGTCCGGTTGGTGAAGAATAGACCACCGACAAGAGACTGTAGTGCCGCAGAAGGCGACAAAACACTAAGATCCAAACCAAAGTCAAAAATGGTATTCGGTTATGATATACTGTATGTACATGTATATATTAAAGTAAAAGAAAAAGTTCTAGGTTGTTTATGGTATTCAGTGACTAGGCTGCTAGCTATTATATCTCAATAAAACTACAGTTCATTTGAATATGCCTGTTGTCATAATTTAATTAAATAATACTAAATATATCTTATATCAATGAGTTTATCGCCTTATAAGACATTACTACAAATAATACTATCACAAGTAAGTAAAAATACTTAAATATATAACTATAAATTGTTTCGTATCCCGGCCCTTGATAAACTGGAATTCAAGGGAAGAAGAAGAAGAAGAAGATGATGATGATGGTAATGATGATGACCATGATCATGGTGATGATGATGATGATGATGATGATGGATGATAATAATAATGGTGATGATGATGATGATGATGATTTTGATGATGATAATTATGATGATGACGATGATGGTAAATATTAAAAATAAGTACAAACTGAGTAACAATTCGTCGGAGACTGAATTCAAGAAATCCACACTTGAGCAGGCTCGTGATGGAGGCTCGACTGTTGTAGTTCCTGAAATGTGAGACACATGTACAGTGTTGTAATTATATTTAATAGAAATATATCGAAATCTACATCTTTCAAATCGTTGCCGCATGTCTAATGTTAGCTCATTAGTTTCAAATTGATTCAATAAGGAGTGACATGCTTCATCAGTCAGTCAGTCAGTCAGTCAGTCAGTCAGTCAGTAATCAGTCAGTCAGTCAGTCAGTCAGCCAGTCAGTCAGTCAGCCAGCCAGCCAGTCAAACAACCAAATAAAGTCAGTTTTTTTAAATATAATACAGGGATATCAAGAACCTTTCTGAAGTTGTATGACGTTGTAGTGTCTTCTGATGATCCTCAAGCATTGGTACTTCGGTTCGCTGAAATAACAAAAATATGTGATGCTACTTTACGTCTTATTACCCTGTTGCGTCCGGATTACTGAAGAATAGACGAACCGTAGACTGCACGTGTCGTACAAGGCAATAAAGCAATAAGATCCTAACCAACGTTAGAAAGGGCAGTCGGTTGGTAAGCGCTTAGCTCGAGAAATTGCTAAAACATCTTCTATAGCGATTGGAAAAGCGAAGGTCTATTCGTATACTGATCCTAGATAAACTTAGATTCAAGGGAAGATGACGATGTGTGATGCCAATGTAGTTTAGTTTGATTTAAATTTCATTAACGTTGTATTGCAATTCGTAAAGATCTTAATTTATTGTCATTCTCTGATCAATGGAGTCAAGTTGTTTTTTTCGTCTAGAACTATCCGACAATACCGAAATCTAGTTGCTGAGAATTTTAGCAGCTAAACCTTAGGGAACCTCTTCTGTATTAACAAAAAATAAAAGTTATTTACAACTTGTATCTATTTATCCACATCTATGCTACTATAAGAAATCAACGACTGATCTTATAAAAATTCACCTGAAACATAAATAGATCATAGAAATTGAGCGGTATCTCTCTCTTGGTTCACTACCAACTGGCAGGCAGGTCCGTGGTATATAACGCCTCCATTCTTCTCTGTCTTCCGCTTTCCTCTTCATTTCCACATATGAGTGGGTCTTTATATCATCTAACATGCCTTATCTCGGCCTGTCCTTGCCTCTTTTTCCTCCCATTCTACCTTTTTCCTTTTTTTGAGTGGTATATAAAGTTTTACATTATTATCAAATAAAATTCATACCAGCCGTCCATGATGTGTATCCTAACAAGAAGGTTTAAGTGTCCAATCGTCGGATTATTGTCCGTTTCGTTTCCGTAGCGGATATCAGAACATCGGTACAGCTCCTCTACATGATAATCAGGAGCAGCGCTCTGGCGAGACCCCCATAGTTTCTCATGATTATCCATCTGCCCATTCCGAAGGGGAGAAGTGCTAGAAGCCGAATTGTCTAAAGATTTATTCCATGTTGTTGCGTTGGACGATTGTGAGAGATCTTCTTGAGAGAAATAAATCCTCGTTCCCGCCAAATTCCGCCATATTGATGACGTCAGCCAAATTGGAAAAGAGCAGCTCGAAGTTGGCCAGCCGTAGGTGTCTAGCATAGCAAATAATGATGATGATGATTAATAGTAATAATAATAATAATAACGATCTCTAGCGATCTCACGGTGGGATACCTAGATGACATTACTCTAGGTGGTTGCGAGTCGTCGATTGCAAATGATGTACAGACTATCATCGACAGAGGCCAAGAATTTGGGCTTCAGTTGAATCGCACCAAGTGCGAAGTCATTTCATCAGTTTGCAAATCTCCGGGCAACTCAGTTTTGTCATCATTTGTGCCAATGTGCCTATCCCATAGTTCTCTACTCGGCGCGCCACTCTCTGGAGAAGAAGCTACTACCACCGCTTTATCCAGTCGCCTTGTAGACCTCAAACGTACAGCATCACGCTTGAAGTCGCTAGCCGCTCATGATGCTTTAACAATCCTTCGCTTTTCTTTAAGTGCACCTAAACTTATGCACGTTCTGCGCTCTAGTCCGAGCTTCTCTAATCCGCGGCTTTTAGACTACGACGAGGCTCTTAGGCAATGCTTATGCGCCGTTATCAACGCAGATTTGTCTGATTTGCAGTGGCAGCAAGCCAGTCTACCGGTGAGCATGGGTGGTCTTGGAATTCGTCTTGTTTCCCATATCGCGCCTTCAGCCTTTTTGGCATCAGCGATGGGAACGAGGCAGTTGCAAGACGCCATCCTTCATAAGTGCTCCCTTTCTGCCGATAGTTCCATTGACGTTGCGTTGTCAGTTTGGTCCAAAAGCCTCACCTCCAGTGCTCCACCTTCTACCTCAGTCAGTAGCCAGAAATCATGGGACCGTCCTATAGTGGATCGGATTTATAACAGTCTGTTAGAATCCCAGTCCAATGCAGTAGACAGAGCACGACTCCTAGCTGTATCAACTAAAAGAAGCAGCGACTGGCTTCACGCTCTCCCTGTTGCTTCTTGTGGGCTATTTTTAGACAATGAGGCGATTCGAGTAGCTGTTAGTTTCCGTTTAGGGGCGAAAACTTGCGAGCCTCACATGTGCCCCTGCGGTCATGAAGTCGACGCTTTAGGTCTCCACGGCCTCTCCTGCAAACGAAGCTCAGGTAGAATGTCTCGCCATCACAATTTAAATGACATAATATGGCGAGCACTTTCGAGAGCAGGCATCCCTTCCTCTAAGGAGCCAAGTGGGTTGTCCAGATCAGACGGCAAGCGTCCGGACGGCATGACTTTAGTGCCCTGGTGCAACGGTAAATGTGCCGTTTGGGACGTCACGGTCATTGACACTATGGCAAACTCCTACCTGAATACGACTTCAGTCACAGCCGGTGGTGCTGCTGTTCATGCCGCCTCTAGGAAGTTGGATAAATACCGTGATCTGTCCTTAGGATATGAAGTTGTTCCGGTGGCTATTGAAACCATGGGCCCGATGAATCCCGAAGGAGTTGACTTTATTAATGGCATAGGCAGACTTATTGCAGAGCAAACCGGCGATAAGCGAGAGACATCTTTTCTTTGGCAAAGGCTTTCCATGACTTTGCAAAGATTTAATGCAGTCTGCTTCAACAATTCTTTTAAGCCGATTGATGACCTCGAGTAGCCGGGCGGCGATTCAGCACGTATTGCTTGAATCGTTTTTATCAAACCCCAGGTCTTTACACCGGGGTAAATTTAAAAAAAAAAAAAAAAAAAAAAAAAAAAAAAAAAAAAAAAAAAAAAAATAATAATAATAATAATAATAATAATAATAATAATAATTAATAAATAAATAAAAATAAAAATAAAAATAATTCTTTTTATTGTTATTATTATTATAATAATATAGGTTTAACGTCCGTTTCCTCATTCAAGGATGATGTCAGGGATGTAAAGAGCCAGTCGTGCTGAGTGTTGCTTATAATATAGTTATTGAAATATTTGAATACACTCAACTCATCATAACTCGTCAGGTAATAATTTATATGATTAAATAATTCCATTATTTCATTCTTAGGCAAATATTTAAATGCTGTCTAATTTGCAATTTGGTCTAAAATGCAAGTGCTCGTAAGACGTTATCTGGGCTACTGCTTTTGCTCATTGTTTTGAAGTTTTTCCATAGTGCTCAATGCTGTGTTGGACAGCAGTAGCAGTCTGATCGAGTTGTTGTTGTTGGCGCTGTAGATTTGTGGTTGTTGTGGAATTGATCATTCATTTATTTCTTGCCACATACAAATTGCAATTACATAGATGAATGAATGACAATAAAGAAGGAATACGTGATAGATGAATTAATGTACAATAATACAAAAGCATGCGTGTCAGATGAATGAACGGTTTTTGATTGGCAGATTGATTCATCGGTTAAGGGGTTTATCGTTCGATTAATTGATTGATTGATCGATAGATTGATTGAACCTTCGGTTAGTTCCATGGTTAACGGCCCATCTCTTGAAGTTCGCAAACCTCGACAGGTGGCGTCGGCTGACATAGAAAGGTAAACAATAGTTCCCTGACTGCTGTAAATCTGTCAACATAAAGTCCGAGTTATAAACAGTAACATTGCGCAACATTATAATATGACAAAAGATAATACATAATTATCAAGATTAATTAATGATAAGCCTTAACATAACAACAAAAATTAAAGTGCTACTGTCATCAACGACAACATCGAGTACCATAGAGACAAATCCATGCCAGTGAGCAAAAAGAAGGTCCAAAAGCCCTGAAAATTCCAACAGTCAGAAAACCAATTAGAGAAAAGGAGGTTTACGGTCGTAACTGAAGGACACTAGATGGAAAGAGAAATGTAAATGGTAGATAGGCATAAGGCGATGATAAGCCATAACAATTTAAAACAACAGGCGAAAATTCAAAATTCTTCGGATTTAAATGCGATGAAAGCGCGTGTTTAATTTGTACTTTTACAAAGTGCTATAGGCTTCAAAGGTAAACATTCAGCCGAAATTGGTTCAGGTATTGATGACGTAAAATAACTAAGATATTGGTGCTATTGGTTACATATGGTATCGACTTTGCAAAGGGATTAACTTTTTGATTTGCGGAATACTCTTTAATTAAGGAGCGTGAAAGCATACTCTGAGTATTAAAATATACCTTGGATCTACCATTTTACAGAATGGTAGGGAGAGAGAGAGAGAGAGAGAGAGAGAGAGAATGCCGCACTATTCAAGTAATTTGATATTTTAGAATAAGATATTTTAGCAAAGCAGGTTGATTTAGAGATTGTATTACTTAAATCGTCTTCAAGCTAATTCTTTTTTAAAATACTAGGTCTATTATACTTGCAATAAATTTGCCAATATTTATTTATAACAAAAAACGATCAAATTCCTTACAAAGCAACGGTATTTTTCCTCCTTAGAAGTTATCCCGTTCTGACTGAGTTGACCGTAAATGAAAGTGTCTGAACCATCTTTCCACGTTGCCAAACAGTCTAATTTCATATCTATTACAATATCATTACAATATCTATTACAATATCTACACTATCTATTACAATATCTACAGTATCTATTACAATATATATTCAATATTATTACATATCTATTACAATAGTAGACAAATTAGAGAGAATGCAAGAGAGTGGAGGGGGGGGGGGTGTAGGACTTGTGGCTGGTCGACCTGTGAATTCAATTTTCGACAGGAATTACTCTACATTCAGTAATATGTCTTCATCTATCGGCATAGTAACAATTTCACAATATGCTGCCTGCGAGTTTTACATTTCATATAATAGAATAACGAAAAAATAAATGAATAAGAAAAATTAAAATGTAGGAAAATAGTTTCTACCCTTTCAGTGCTTAAAAAGTGTCTTTCGCAATATTTACTTTTGTTTCCTAACTTAATAATTCAGAATATCTCAATCATATGTCATTGCAAAGAGGAATAGATATCAAGAACGTTCTCGCATATTATTTGCAGACTGCCTCACATCCTCAGTACCATACTCTGCCCAGCGGTTTTGGTTTCGCATCATTTGTAACGAATTGCATGAACATGACGTAAATCCGTCTGACTTTTCTTTACAGCAAGACAAAGAATTAACATTACGGACGTCCACACAGACTAAACGTCTACTGCTGATCGTTAAACCAACAAATCCTTCACAGCGGTGTTGAGTTTTAATAGGTGGTTGGTTTATAGCCTCATCGTCTCGGTGCAAAGGGAGCCATCTGTGAGAAGAAAATCTAATTTTAGTATGAAGACCGAGACGGAATATTAAACGACTTCGGTATTTCATTCTCTTGATTTTATATTCACTTCATGGAAAGTGAGAGCTGATTAATCGCCCTGGCTCTGGTAGATACTAAAATCTGGTTGAAAATGGAAATGTTTTAATGCCTCGAGCAGCGTAAGTTATGAAAATAACGTGTTTTTGGCCGTATTTTTAGTTGTTTTTTAACGCTTACGTTTCCGTAACAACTTTAAAGCAACATAGTGCTTACATGTTAGGCCTATATGATCTTTATTCACTAAATTACATGGCAGTATAAACAGAACAAGAAATGAAAAATAACAAACGAACAGAATGACAGAAACTACGGATTAACAATTAAAGAGTTTACAAATAGAGAAATTTAAACTAAAATCGTCATCATTGCTAATGCCTTTTTGGTATTTGGTTTATTTTATGTTTAGATTTTTAAATAGAGTTTATGAATGCCTATAGTTTCTTAAAGAAATAACAATTATCATACACAAAATATATAATAATATATTACGATGATATTATAATAGTTGCATTTGCAATCATTAAACTATTTGGAATTTCTTAATGCCTCAAGCCACGAACAGTAGAAGATGTCGTAGAAAATAATTAATTCTGCCTAAAAAAATAGTAAAAGGCCTATTTGTTCGGCTTAACTATTATTGAGTTAGGTAAATAATTTAATACTAATAATGATAGTAGTAATATTGAGGGGTTAACGTACGTTTTCTCATACAAGATTGATGTCAGGGATGACCCCCCCCCCATCACACGACACTACAAATCTATTCACACAGGCGACTGAAAAAAGTGTGACGAAGAGAGAAAAACAGATCCTTAACATTAAAAGCTACCGAATAACATTTTGGTTTAAAGTCTAAGCAAAGTTTCGCGCAAAATTTGTTATAAATGCTGGGAAAATTCCGAGTCTCTAAGAAGGCCTAAAGTTGTGTAAAACACTGTTCTTGAAAATATCTTATTTGGCTAACTATAATAGTTTTAGTAATAATGCAGGCCTACCCTACGGATTTGGCTTCAGTAAAAATAAATTAGTTTGCGGCAGAATATGTAAAGAAATCTGAAGCTAAAATATGGAGATTCGGGATTCTACAAATCTCACAAATTAGAAATAATCAATTGGCTGTAGTAAGTTGCATGTAAGTCAAGTTTTACCAAACTATCTCATATATTCATCATCATCACCATCCCTTGAATCCTAGTTTAACTAGGGTAGGGATACGAATAGACTGTCTCAAATCCTCTCTGTCCTATATCATATCATCCATCCGTCAACCCCTATTTGAGACTTTTCCATTCGTTTAATTTTTTAATTATTTGTAGTAATTTTTGGAGCCTAGGCGCTCACCATCCGAAAGCCCTTTCTGACATTGAAACTACTTTATACATGTATATTATTGAAGATTAATTGCAATAGTTCAAAATGTAAGTATATCATTAATTTTTCTGCTGTACTGTACATCTGTATTTTCTCTTTCTAATAACATTATAATTAGATTTTTCAAATAAACTTATTAACTAACTTTCACTAAATACTATATTTTCATATATTAAATACAATTTGTACAAAACAAATAAAATATTACTGATATTACTTCTATCGAAGGAATGTCCCACAGGATTGGAATGATCACAGCGACGGAACAGGAAGTGGAATGAAGATGGCGAGGAGCATCGATAGGAGTAGGATCCAGAATTGCGACAGTAGCCTCCGGAATTATTATTATAGATCACGTGATAGGCGGAACCAAAGGGACACGTTACATGGACACTCGGTTCTGTTCAACAAATATATAACACTTAATTAACAAACAACAGTTTGTTCAGAAAAATAATATACGTTAATAAACAAAATGAAACAAACTCTGACATAGCCGTAGAAAAATTACGCAAACGTAGTTTAGGGGACGGGATTTAGAGCACTCCGTTAAGCTGCACGTCACTTGAACGAAGTTAAGCTCCATCGTGCCGGATGGTGCATTCAGGCTCCATAAAAAGCCCTCTTATCGATTAATGAGTTAATCCTTTCACAAAAGGCTATGCCTTATCCACACTTTAATATAGCCGATAGCTACATTATGGAATATAGTACACATTATCTCTCTATTGCTCTGCCAAGCGGCAGGTCCAAGGTACATATGAGTAGAAACACATATGCCGCTTTTCACGCTCCATAAAGAGCACACCACTGATTAACTAGTTAATACTTCACAAATGGCTATGCATTATCCACATCTTAATGTAGCCTAAAGCTTTGGAATAATATGGATTCTGAGGTGGTTTCCCGTGCCTTCATCAGAAGACAAAGGCAACATTCGAGGGAATATTTATTTCAGTAGTGAGCACCCTATAAAAAAGCTAAAAAGCTAATATAAACCTCAGTTTCCTCACTCGAAAGCGATGTCAGTGACGGGCGAGCCCAGGATTTGAACCCCGCACATACTGATTCGCGATTGACTTTCTTACTATATTTTTACTATGATATTACATCATAGAATTTAACCGGATATAGGCCTTGACCTGATCTAAGATCAGGTCAAGGCCTATATCTGTTGTACTAAAGGCAATCTCCGTTGTACTAAAAAAAATCGTAACTGTATATTCATCATTAATGATCGACTACAAAAAGATTCACATTATAAACAAGAAGGTTTACCTCGTACTAGTGTATATAGAACTGCCTCCACTCTGATCTTTCCGCAGAGATTGTCCATACTGTCTGGTCCTATACAGTAACCTAAAATAGTTTTGAACTAACGTACTTTATATACGAAATGATTTTATTGTTTAACATGTAAATGAATTAATTTAAAATTCACCGAAGTCAAGCAATCACTACATGTAAACAAAATATTAATAATAAACAGAGCGTTTAGAGCCATTAATAACGAATCAGTCAACTTAAAATGTTCTTGAATAGCCTACATTTGTTTAATTGCTTCAAGTTATAACCAGCAGTTACGGATCTTAAGTGAAATTGATCACTATTTACTTGCATTGACCGTTGTGTCATTCCAAACATAGGCCCTAATACATATAGCAATAAAAATATAGAGAGCAAAGAAAGAACTAAATAGTATTGGATGCGCAACTGGAAAAGTGCGAATTAACGTTAATTATAAACTACAAAAATTAGAATCCATATCAATACGATCAAAATTAGAGCTGATAAATACTCTAATACTAAATACTCTAATCTAAATGCGAATTTCAGTTTGAAAACTGAGAGGTAGCCGAGAAATTGTTTATACACACATGTACATGTATATGAAAAATTCATTTCTAAAGATATTTGCAAAATTCATTTCTAAAGATATTTTTCGTAACGAAATAAAATGGGTTGAAGTAAGAAAGTTAAACATGCGTAGGACTGTATGTTGCATTAATTTTCGTTAGCCCTTCTTAATAGTGCTTAAATTTTTGAGGTAATAAATCTGTTTTCTGCTTTTATTGCACCGCACACGGTCAAGCCTCAGATGTCCTAGGCCAGACCGCAAGATCTAGAGATAATAATAAAGGTTTAACGTCCGTTTCCTCATATAAGGATGATGTCAGGGAAGATGTAATTATAGTAATCAAAAACTACGTTGGAATTATTTCAGTAACTGAACTGTTTACTTGAAAAATAAATATAACTAGCACATAAACAATGAAAGATTATTTGAATCAGCAGATGTGTTAACTTACTTTCTTTGTATTGTATCAGGTTAGGATGACGCATAATTATCAGAAGACATTGTTGACAACCGAATTCACTGAAAATAGAAGAAGAATTTTTATAGGCTAAACGAAAACATTAGCTCAATTAATTAAAATCTGCTTGTATTTGGTATAGTATGGTATTTTGCATACTATATATTTTATTGTTTCGACCTCCTCGTGGTGCAGTGATAGAGAGCTTTCCTCTTGAATGAGAGGTCGCGGGATCGCGACTGCATAGCCGCGTGGGTTTTTCTCTTCCAAGGTTCTAATAAAAACCTAGTCATGTACACTTGGTGGTGTCAGGCCGATGGATAGCCGACCTTAATGTTTCACTTCCTATCTAGACCCCTCCGTGTCGACGCCGAATAGGTATTAACGACACGCTAAGAGGAAGTTTTTTAAATTAATATAGAATTGTCAAGTGTGCCTAAGTACTATGCAAAGAAACTTAACGCTTGTATAAAAATATGCAGAGAACCTTCAGTTCTAACGTATAGCTAAACCACATCTTCAAACGATATTAAACAAAGAGAGATTTGAGATTATTACAAGCAACATTTCTAGTAGCTGGAAAATTCTGCTTTCTGCAAAGTTTAGTAGGCTCAAAGAAAGCTCCAGCGCTAATTAAAGGCTTCATCGAAAACGTACAATTTATAGCAAACTGAGCTACTTACACATTCACATTTTAATTATTTTCCTTCACATATGCTAAGACTCAGTGATGCATTGAGCAATACAACGAAACATAGATTGAGATTGAACGTGAATGAGGTCAATGTGGCAGAACATTACTTCTGGTCACTTTACAACGTCACTCTGATGTGGGGTGACATATGTCCGTATGGAGGAACTGAATTTCCTATGAATTCAAGGACTTGCTATACGGCTGCTAGTGTGCACACCAACCCCTACGTTCTAAGAAAATATTAAATTCTCTTTAGGTTACGATATCTTTTAATGATACTTTTCCTTTGACTTTGCAAGGATTACTTAAGAACTTTATTTTTATATTCGATGTTATTATTAGTGTTTGTTGTTATCGTATCATCGCTTATTAACGTTGTTGTATTTATTATTAAGGAGTCTGAAAATATACAATAATTATTCAGTTTGCTTCACAGAAGATTGATAAATAAAATGCTTTAATTAAATATTGGCTTTTTTGAAAGATTTGCACGGAAATCAAGCTTTTGTATTTAGTAACCTCTTAAGTTTCAATCCAACGCCTATATATATATATATATTATTCCTTCCATATCTTTTTAAAACAGTCATTGAGTGTCTTGTTTCAAACTAAAAAAAATATCAACCTCTAACCGCGTACTTTAAAATCTTAGCTAGTTTCCTTCACCCACAGTAAAAATCCAAATGCTGCCATATTCCTATAGAGCAAATCTTTACTGCGACTTCTACATTTTCCGCTGTCTCGTGGAATTATTCAATTCCACTCGCAAGTTCATTCCATTCGACCTATTATACACCACCGGGTTCTCGCCGGTAATCACTTCCTTTCAAGCGAACTATAGAGATCTAATTTAGTGGAGGACATATGCCCCGATAGGGGTGGGCGGGGCGCGAAATGTTGGGGCAAATATGGGGAAGTGAAAGTGTAGAAAATGGTTGATATTACTTTAAATGATTGACTTCGAAAACTACTGTTGAAAGCAATCTTTTATATAGTGGGATTAAAAAAGTAATATCATTCATATATAGAGTATTATGGCTTTTCGTGGTGTTGTAAAAATTGTAAAGTATCAAAATCGTACATTTGCAGTACATTGTAGTACATTGTAGTACATTGTAGTACAGTGTAGTACAGCGCAGTAGTTTGTAGTGCAGCGGAAAAGTGTGCAGTACAGTGCAGTACAGTGCACTACAATACCGTACAATGCAGTACAGTGCAGTACAGTGCAGTACAGTGCAGTACAGTGCAGTACAGTGCAGTATATTGTAGTAATGTACCGTACAGTGCAGTATAGTGTAGTGCAGTAACGTATAGTGTAGTACAGTACTGTACAGTGTAGTACAGTCGGCGCAGTACAGTACAGTACAATGCCGCACAATGCTGGTAAAGTGCTATACTGGTCCACTACAATTCAATTCGGGACTTTACATATAATATGTCACTATGTTCTTCGTAATCTCTTGTACAATCATAAGTTGAAGTAAATGTACGACAGCATAAATACGAGTAACTAGTTTAGAGTCCTATTTATCTCCTACTGGATTAGGGATAACATAACAAAATAACGTAACAGGACTGGGTCAACAAGTATCGAATTTAATGCTCTTTTAGATACAATGAATACACAACAAATTAAGTAATTAATTACACAGTTGCATTATCATGAAGAATACCATACTACAGATTGTTTCCAACAAGGTTTCCACACAATACGTGTACAGTATACACATGCTATGGTAAATCGCACAATAAGGTAATTATTTAGCATAAAACATCCAGATAAAGATCTTCAAATTTAACGAGGATGTTTCATCGTCATCCAAATGAGAGCTTGCAACATAGTCAACAATTTCTTCATAATCACTGATTTAATCAATGATTTAATCAATGATATAATCACTGATTTAATCAATGATTTAGTCAATGATATAATCACTGATTTAATCAATAATTTAATCAATGATATAATCACTGATTTAGCAACTCAAAAGCTACAATTTCATTTAACTTGATGACTGCTATAGGCTAATACTTGCATCACGCCATATGGCAATCAATTAAAGGCTGAATTGATTCTTTCCCGCACGAGGTGACGGTGACGTAATTAGATTAAAGACTTGGTTGGTCGTCTTGTGCTCTGATGTGACGTCACTGTATTTGTCTGAAGAGAGAATGCAATGCGACAATTCATTAAAGATAAGTTTTGACCATGGTTGACAATCTACATTCATTTAAGTATTGCAAATGCCAAATTCCAACTAATAGCAAAACCATAGTCACGTTTAACGTCAGTTTCTTCCTCTATTCTCTCAATTTTCTTGCTATATTTTCTGTATATATATATACAGTATATACATGTATATATATACAGTATATATATATATACACACACATATATATACTATATATATATATATATATATATATATATATATATATATAGTATATATATATATAGTATATATATATTAAACACATCGGTCATAACAAATAAAAAATTACTTTTTAGGCTTAGATTTGCAGTTCTGCAATACTAAATTAAACATAGATTCTAATTTACTTTCAGAAGACTGCATATAATTAAATCCTTAAAGTAGCCATACACGATACGGTTTACTACATGTAGTTTAGATATATTCTACACTAAGTAGTTGATCAAAGATGTGAAATATTATTTTCATTTCTACACATACGGTACTGTACTGTATATTTGATACGTTTAGATCAATGTTAAACTTCCACATTCAATACAGTGCGAATTGATTGATTGCAGTAACTATTGAAAGAACGAAAGTCGTTGAGATTATTTATAGAGAGATACGCAGATAAATCATTGAAATTGTAGTAATCTGAGAAGAGAACGAGATCTGAGTTCTTTGCACAACATGATATGGCTGTTATTGTTGGGCCATTGTTTAAACGTACGGACTGGTTGTGTAATGTAATATTGATGGTGACCACCTGAGGTTCATTGCTGACATAACATAGCGTGATAGTATAAGATAAAATCATGTTGAGCAGACGTGATAGTATAAATAAAAAATACAAATCGAATTAAGTACAATAATGTACATAGAATACAATAAAGTACATCAAATACAATAATGGAATATTATTATATACTAAATGGAGTCAAGATTCGGCATGTTGGATAATGAGTCCTTAATTGAGGGAAATTTCGATGAGGGCCTGAAAGTGAGGAACCAGAAAAGGCTTGATTAGAAGCACCAGCGAGCAGATTCGAACATAATTTTAGTGATAATTTTTTGGATTGGTAAAAGAAAAAAAGCTAATGTTAACGTCAGTTCCCTCACTCGAAAGCAATGCCAGTAACGGGCGAGCCCGGGATTTGAACGCGCACATACTGATTCGCGGTCGAATAACTTACCGACATCGCCACTGGCTCCATCCAAAAATTCAATATCAGATGTTTGAGTCAGATTGGCTCAAACATCTGATATTTAAAGATTCATTTTTTCTCATATTTTCTAAATATGCTTGGAAAAGTAGTAAGAAAAGCAATGAAAAGTGAAAAAAATCCAAAAAAATGAACTTTGATAACTTTGTTACCTCTTTTCCCTGCTGCACCTACAGGGACTTCCAGGTCCCTGTAGATAGAACAGGAACCCTTAAACCCAGAACCCTATAACCCTGTGGATCGTCGATGCCATATGCTAAGGCACTAGGACTTAACCTCCACCGCGCCATTCAGGCACTTGTAGTGATATTTATTTCATTGTGTTCGTGTGATTACACAAATGCAATTTCTCGCTTGCTAAAGAGTTTCTTGGTTTTCTTCTGTTTTTATAGTTTTATTTGTATCCTACTTCCTCTCCATGGACCAGGGGTATTAGTATTCGTTGCCTTTTAAAACAGAAAGAAGATTATTAAAGATGGTTATTCTTAAATCGCGAATTTAAGAATAACCTTCCAACATCCCGGAGAGATTTATTACTATTTATTGACTTTAAAAGTTAAGCATTTGACTCCTAATTTCAAAATAGAAAGACTCATTCAATCTTGCGTCATAAGAATTAATTGAGCTTTTAAGCTACATGATAAAGTCCGTTTTTAGTCCAAACAGACATAAATGATCAAGTCTTCTGAGTCAGCATGTTTCCTCCAGATGTCATCCCGGACTGTGCAGATATTTTATTCTATGTTTACTTGTTGCTACTATTAACAGAGCCAAGTTCAGAGGTTCAATATCCGGCACTGGCCTCCCGTCGCTAGCAAAATATATTTCCCGTATTTGCAGGCGTGTCGAATTCCATTACAACATAGCCTCTGAGCCGTCGCTCTTTGCAGTAGAAAATTAGATTTGTGAATTTGATAAATGTACTGTAGATAAAGTACTAATATTATGAGTTATCATCAGTGATGGTTTTCAAATGTTACGACTTGTCTTCAGTGATTAAAAAATGGATAATTTTCCAAGATTAAACGATTTAAGAAATCACTGCTATTCGTCTTTACAAACATTCTTTTATTTTGCAATGCAACTAGTGATACGGAAAACCATTGATAGACTATTTACGTTTCAAGTTTTTAATTGTTCAAATTATCCTATGAATCAGAATTATAAAATAAACATGTTTTACGATTAGAATCGCTTAATTTTCAATTTTAATACATAAATGCAAGCAATGTAACTACACTAAATTAACTTATTTTCTCTGTTATTAACCTTGTCAGTTATAATATAAATCAATTAAAATGTAAAAAGTTTTATTATATCTATCTCATTGCATTGCCTAAAAGCAGGTCTATGGAATATAACTCTTCCCACCAATTCTATCCTCAGCCATCCTTTTCGTCTCTAAATAAGAATTTCTTGTCAAATAGTCTAGCATTCCCTTTCTCGAACTCCTCTAACTCTTTTCCTTTGTATTCCTTCTTCTATTACAATATACATCTGTCAGCATGAACAACCAACCCTCCATTGTAGCATATCTTATCTAGCTTTTCTTTCTATATCTTATCGCGTCTATTTATTTGCCTCTCCGTACAGACTTACCCAACAAATCTTCATTTGTAATTTTGAGCATCCAACAATTTTTTTCATTTTACTCCATAATCATACAACGCATGCTTCTATCTTTAACTTAAATCAATCTTCCGTCTTTAATCTTAACATCATTACACAGTCTGTTCTTTCAAAAACCTTTAGTAAATATCTACAAAACTTCATTTTTTGAAATCTAAAGACATCGATTCATGTTCCACGCTATATTCACATACAACTCGCATTATTATTGCTTCTCAATCGTATGTTACTACATTCTTTCCGAAAATCAAACTCTTGCGTTACTTAGTATCATAAAACTATTTCCAAGTAAGTCCACGATTAACTTTCAGTGTTGCCTATACAAGTAGACACTTGCTGCTGTCTGAGAACGCCGTCGATCAATACAAAAGCTTTAATGTTAGAGTTTAAGATTCGTTTTAATTACTTTAAAATATCACTGGCATTTTAAATGAAAAATTATTGGGGATAGATGGTTTTCTGAATGATCAATTTCAATTTTAGAAATATATACTATTTAAGATGAAAACTTTTGATATCAAACTAATTATATTATCTAAAATTAAACAAAAAATATATTTGGAAACATAGCTGCAGATTTTCTTCAGTGTGCATAAAATATTACTATTATTTTTCCAAAGGCATTGCAATTTTGACAGGTATTTTACATCATCTTGAAATGTTTAGCATTTGCAGAAGAGCAATTTAAACATTATAATATAATTTTTGTGTATTAATGCTAAACTTTCGTCTCTAAATTAATAATATATCATGGTAAACGAGTAATGTTTGTATATAATTAGCGCAATTTAGTTAAACCTTTTGCACTCAACCCGGCCAATTAATAAGTAACATAATTATGTTTGCCTTTCCTTGTTAAATCAGCTATAACTTTGATCAAATTTAAAATACGCCAATCTAAAATTTAAATTGAAGGTCAGATATTAGAAACCGATTACTGACATTTCACAGATTCCTACTCATATTTCCTGTACTTATTTTTGACTAATGTAATGTGAAAGAAGAGTGTCTAAAGCTGTCATAGTAGTGCCTACAAAATATAGAAAATTTTCAGCGCCAAATGATTAATTTAGTTTATGGATTTAATCTTGATTTGATTTTTCCTGTGGGGATAGGAACGTTGAAGGAGACCAAAGCGCTGAAGGAAATAATAATAAAATGGAGAACAGGATTACGAGCCAGGAAAATCTCAGTACCCTTGGCGAATTTGCCAACTATTACTCCAAGATTAGTTTATTTATATATTTTTGAAATGGAAAAGAGTTAATTGAATTATATTTAGTGATTTAGTTATTTAGCCAAAGAAGGTTAAATGTAACTTAACTAGTATTTTATTTTTCTCAGGATCTCAATTAAATCAGGTTACAGACAATCCAGATTTTAAATATAATCTATCATGCTAGACTTTGCATAATAAGAATTGTATGATTGACGTCACATTGTTGGTTCTGTTTCACTACAGTTTGCATAATATTTCATTTCTTAAATGTTAGCTGGATGTCAGGGAATATGTAGATGTCAGGACGATTCAAACCTATTTCTATTTTTATTGAAACATATTGAAAAATTGGCTGGCTCCCATAAAATATTCAAGATAAAGATACACCTAAACAAGAGAATAAAAATGAAAAACATTTACAAAACCAACACTACAATTACTTTAAGTTAAAATGCTCAGTCATTCCAGTAATCTAACAATATCAGAGAGCAAATGACTTTCAGCGCAAAGTCGATCGCTCAACTAGTATATGACGATCTCTGTCTTAGTTCACTGCCTACTTGCAGGTTCATGGTATATAACGCTCCACTCTTCTCTGTCTTCTGCTTTCCTCTTCATATCCACCTAAAGGTGGAACTTAAATTCATCTAACATTCCTAATCTCAGTCTGATCGTTTATCTTTCCTTTCATTCAACCTCTTATGGCCTCCTTTACTAAACTAAATATAGGACGAAAAGAAAAGTAATCTTACTGATTTTCGACAAGAAAATAGTCCCTTCGTTGCTGCTTACAGATACCCTTGCGTGTGAAATGATTTGACGTGATGACAATCTCTCCAAGTCCACTCTGATACCAGGTACCCCTCCAGCTCCTGTGGAATTCACATTCTTCTCTTAAATATCCTGTAATTATCATAGCGTACCATTATCCGAGTTATTTTCGAATATCTAACTAATAAACCAAACGTTTACTACATGTGTTTTTGAAGACGAATGAGCAACAGCAGAGGAAAATAATGGGAAACCGCGTCATAAGTCAGATTTTTATCATTCCAAAGACTATGCAGTTCTAAATTTTGTGGAGGACTTGGTCTTAGTGGTGTGACAAGCCTTACTGATTTGATGTGATAAGCCTTACTGATGTAATAAGCCTTACTGATGTGATAAGCCTTACTGATGTGATAAGCCTTACTGATGTAATAAGCCTTACTGGTGTGATAAGCCTTACTGGTGTGATAAGCCATACTGATGTGATAAGCCTTACTGATGTGATAAGCCTTACTGATATGATAAGCCTCTTAGTTGATAGACATATTTTGATCAATAAAATGCACACTGAGAATGCTTACATGTATCGTATGTTTGCACGCATATGAATCTTGGACCTGATTTGACAGAAGTCATAGAACTCTAGAGAGAATGAGGAAACATGAGATAAATTTTAGACCAGCTTAAATTATTCAAGTTTTACTATTTGAACAGCCAGTAAATGATTCAGCAAATCGGAATATTTAAATAGAAATCACGACCCAATTACTTGTATATTATTTATTAAGCCCCACATGATTTCGCTAGCGAGGAAAGAAACGAGCAAATTTTAGGATTCAATTTTCAATATACTATATACAAATATGCACATAAACAGTAGGAATAGCTATGTGGCATTTAGATATTTAAAACGCAAATTAATTATGTAAGCTACAGGAAAATGTATTGTACACTGGTACGCAATCCTCTCTCTCTCTCTTTCTCTCTTGTGTTCTGACAAGGTGCAGGTCCGGAGTTCACATTCTTACTCTGTTAGAGCACTTCACTGATTAATAAGGGAGTTCACATTCTTACTGTTAGAGCACTTCACTCCCTCTCAAACTCTCTCTCTCTCTCTCTCTCTCTCTCTCTCTCTCTCTCTCTCTCTCTCTCTCTCTCTCTCTTAGTGCACTGCCTTTCAGGAGGTTCATGATATATAACGACTCCACTCTTCTCTGTCTTCCTCTTTCCTCTTCATGTCCATATATCAGTGAGTCTTTGACTACCCCTTCCGTTTTAAGCGATGCACGGGACTTGGGGCATTCGTTTGAAATTTCAACTATGATGAGAAATGATCAAATTTCTTAATTTAATTACCTATGTTTATATTCTTTTCTAAAACTAATTTTGCGTAATGGGATATTTATTTTTGATTGCAGATTGCAATATACTCTAGGAACCAAGTTGCATCTTTTTAAGTTCTTTTCACGGGGTTATGAAATAGCTGTTTATGATACTTAAT
This sequence comes from Enchytraeus crypticus, assembly GCA_905160935.1. Lineage (NCBI taxonomy): Eukaryota > Metazoa > Annelida > Clitellata > Enchytraeida > Enchytraeidae > Enchytraeus > Enchytraeus crypticus. Next base: position 708,401 of record CAJHZI010000246.1, on the reverse strand, counting down.
AAGACTATGCAGCCTACTTTCCAACACGTGCGGATTTACTGTTATATACTGCGGGACCAACGTCACTTGGCCCGGTGATATAATCAGATCACGTATTGGCCATTATACCGCAAAAGTATGGATTCTTCAGCTCTCAAAATAGCAGCACCTATTAGAGTGCTGCTGTCGTCCATGACAACATCCAACATTATTTCGACACATCTAAATCGGCGAGCAAAAGGAAGATCTTAATTAAACCGTGCAAATTCAAAAATACAGAAAACCTGTTCATACCTACAGCATGAAGTAGATTCATTCATTTCTCTCTGATTCGAAATTGTTGATGCTACTATAGATGTGATTCTATATTTGTTATTTTCTTTTATTCGACATTGTAATTTTATTTTATTCTGCAGTATATTGTTATTTTATTTTATTCTATATTGTTATATTATTTTATTCTATATTTTTACTTTATTTTATGCTATATTGCTATTTTATTCTATATTGTTATTTTATTCTACATTGTTATCTTATTCTATATTGTTATTTCATTTTATTCTATGTTGTTATTTTACGCGTAATATTATTAATAAATATGATAAGCAGATCCAGTGTATCACGTAGTTATAGCTATCGCATAACGACAATTCTATCATAATAAGCTAACTATAAGATAAATATGCATGGATTGACCTTATAAATCTGTCCATTCTGAAGGGATTAATTTGTTGATATATTGTGTTACCTTTATGGAGAGCGAATATAGACTCTGACTTTGGCACCTTGAACCTGCCACGGGTAGAACTCTAGAGAGAAGAAGAAGATGAAGAAGAAGAGAAAGAAGAAGAAGAAAAAGACGAACAAGACGAAGAAGTGAATTTATATGAGCGCTGCTCTATGTAAAAAGCCAGCGTGGCTCTACGGTAGTACGGTAAAAAAAAGAGATGAGTTATTATATGTACGATTCAACAAAAATGTCTTAAGCTTCTTCTTAAGTTTCGTATATCTCTTGTAGTCTTTAAAATCACAGATAAGGCTTAGCATAGGTTTGCATTCAAAGTATGCAATCTCGGACTAGTATAAAAGCAAATATATGCATACAAATTATAATGTTAGAAAACGTATATATGTATTAACTACATGTTCATTTATACATGTACTCTACTCGCACAGGGTTCCATGAAGTTGGGCCCATGACAAACACTCTAATAATATTTTTATGCTGACTGGAGCCAGTGGCAATGTCGGTAAGATATTCGACCGCGGATCAGTATGTGCGGGAATCAAATTCTGAGCTCGCTCTTCATTGACATCGCTTTCTCGTGAGGAAACTGACGCTAATATTAGTTTTAGCATTCTTAGCTTTTTTCTAAAATCAGAACGATTTTCTCAGCTTAAACCAAAATGCCTGTCATTCGATATAAACGCAGCAATTTTTGTTTGTGCAGTATAGAGTTACTAATGAATAGCAAATGATCGATCGTTCAAGATGTGACAAGATGACTCGTCCATTGACTGATTGTTTAACTGAGATAGGATGAAGTGTTACAACATATTCATCCGATTTAAATAGAAAAATAAAAGAGTTCTTACGTTATGTTACACAAATTATAAAAAATAACCATATTAGCTTAATCTTGTTGGAAACGTTAAGTTTTCACTTATCTCTATCTGTGAAGATAGACCTAATTTTCACTTGAATTTTACAATAAACAGATAAATTAGGAACTACTATCCATTAATATCTTGTCTGACGTTCTAAAGAGTTTTGCTATGTAGCACAATATCCTTTTTATTTGCTGCTCAATTTCAGTCAACAAAGTATCCCATAGTGATGGATTATCATCGCCTAGGAATTGCTATCATGATCTGAAAATGATTGACCAGGAAATCCGAATCTCTCCGAGTCGAATTCAGGATGTGATTGAAGGAAAGGATAAAGGACGAGGCAGATCTTACAAATGATTTGCATAATTGCAAAATAATGTGTCCAAAGAATTATATATATATATATATATATATATATATATATATATATATATATATATATATATATATATAGTCCATATATATAAAATCCAACAAGAGTACTCAGAAGAAGGTGAAATAGGTCGTGGAGTAAGACAAGGTTGTAGCATATCGCCGCTGCTGTTTAACATTTACGCTGAGGCAGTGATGGAGGGAGCCATGGAAGACTTGGAAGAAGGAATAAAAGTAGGAGGGAATTTGTTACAAGATGTACGATTTGCAGATGACCAAGGTGTATTAAAAGAGGTCATAGAAGGTAGAATGGAAGGAAAAAGAGGCAGGGGCAGGCCGAGATTAGGTATGTTAGATGATTTAAAGACCCACTCATATGTGGAAATGAAGAGGAAGGCGGAAGACAAAGAAGAGTGGAGGCGTTATGTAGCATGGACCTGCCAGTAGGCAGTGCACTAAGAAAGAGAGAGAGAGATGTATTATGTATAATATATATATATACATATATTTGTATATATATTTATATATTGTATACATATAAATAAATAAATATACATGCATATGTATAATTATATATACATATATATAGTCATAGGTGTTATATATAGGTATATATATATACCTATATATAATACCTATAACTAAGATATATATATATATATATATATATATATATATATATATAACCCCGTGTTGTGCTCCGGTGTGGTTGGTCCACTGCAGAATAGGGCAACCGCAAACAATCATTTGCTTGTACATAAGAGGCAACTAAGGCAGGAGCTGAGGATGGCAAGAGGGGACCCACCTCACCATGAAATATTTTCCCTCAGGATTAAATGGTAGTTAATCCATCTAACTGAGGAGGGCAACGGGAAACCACCTTAGAAGCCATACTTTTCCCAAGCTATATGCTACATAAAGTATGGATAAGGCATAGACTTTGTGAAGGGATTAACATATATGTTGATATATGGAGTGCTGTTATGGAACGAGAATGCAGACTTTGGACTTTGAGTGTGAATATGCACCTTGAACGCCACTTGGCAGTGCATTGAAGATATATATATATATATATATATATATATATATATATATATACATATGTATATATATTTATGCGTATACATATATATATATATATATATATATATATATATATATATATATATATATAATGGATTCGTTTGATGGACACCTGCTGAGTACAAGTTAATAATTCGCTCGTTAACCTGTATAGCAAGCAAACCCAATTTATTGTATTTTAGTATTTTATTTTACCCAAATTTGACACTTTCAAAATTTGACGACATACTTAATATATTGTAAATCGTATGCACAAATAGAACATATCCAGTGTAAAAACACTACAAAATATGATACAGAAATGAATAACAGAAGGTAGAGCGGATTTAATCGTGCCCTTACGATGAAAGACTAAGAAAAGAGTTTTTAGCCCCGGGCGACAGAAGTTTCTCTCTAGTAATTGGTTTATTGATGTTATACAACTAACTGACCCTATAGCAGATTTATAAATCCATGCTGTGGAAACAAAACATCTTAGGCGTAGTTTATAGATGTAAAGAACACAAGCCTATTTTATAGGACAGAAAAGCCCTGAGGGCTAGGAGGTGAGTTAGCAAGCAGGGTCTGAACAAATTCTCATTAAAGTTGAAACTATCAAGATATCACGACGAGCCAAAGTTTTTTGGCACTATGGCAAGCTTACTTCTAATCTAATTCTTTCGACAATTTGACAATTTCTAAAGTATTTGACTAGATGAAGCAAATTCTCTAGAGTTTTCTACTATTTAAAATCTCTATTTTTTAAACTGAGTATCTTACCAACTTCGCCACTGGCTCCAGCCAGTGGCGAAGTTGGTAAGATACTCTGTCCAGATTAAAATCGCTGTGAGGAGCGTTAGCAATATTAAGAAATGTGAATGTTTGCACCCTATAATAGGACGAGTATCATATCTCAATCAAACGAGTTGGATCAAAATTATCGCATATTCGTATCATTTCAGAATTACTAAGAGTGCTGTGAATAAACGTACACTATATAGAACTAAGGGTGTGGTCAGTTTTATCTCGCAGGGAATTTGCAACGGAGAGTCTAGTATGTGAAACCCGTATCTATCGATCCGTAGCTAGAAATCCAATTTAGAATTGAGTATTCTAAAATAAATTAACTTCCAAAGTGATAAAGAAATTTTAAAATTAATATTTAGGATGTTTGCTTTTTATTGACACACACGTCTAAGTTAAACAATCTAATGTTTGCATTTAGTGGCTTCCGGATACAATTCACACAATAATGGGGTTCAGCAAATTTATAAAAAGTTTTTTCGTTATACTGAAACGCTGTAGAGTTAACATCAAAATTAACTTTGTTTCAGAACCAAAATAAATTTATAAACTGTTGACAATATTCGTCAATGAGTATAGCATATTAAATGTGTTAGTCTTGTTTACTGAGTGCTTGATTCTGAATTAAATCTAAGCTATCGTATTTATCATGATTGTTTTAAGAGCATTTTATTATTAAGTATATAATTTAAATTTGTAATGCTAAATTAAACTTAGATTATATTTAAAATAGGATCAAGCACCCTAAGAAAACTAGGTAATTTTAGATTTGCATTCAGACGTAACATCAAATGAACGATTGACAAATACTTTTATAATGCGATTACATGTGCATATAAGATTGCTGTATAACGTCAACTGCAATGCATTTCGAAATTATTGAGTCTTTTAAAATAACTATTTTTATTTCATAGTAAATTGATAAAATACGCCGTATTTAAGTTTTTCTGAAATCTTCTATGTGATATCGGCTGATCTGCACCTTTTATAATTAAAATCACGTTTGTGATTCATTGATTCCATGATGCAACGTTACATAAAATAGCTCTACTCTGACTAAACCCGGTTAAGTTGATTCATGCATAACTTTAAAGAATTAAGAAATAATTTTAAAGAGCTCAATTATAAATTAAAAGAATTCAAGAATAAGTTTTTCATGTAGTCAAATTTTCTCCAACTCGGTTCAAATCATAGTAAATAAAAATAATAAATTAAGTAATTATAAATCGTTAATTTAGGGCTGACACGATCAGAACGACTACAAACTGTGGAACCTGTGGGCTAGTTGTAACATGGTTCAATTCAACTTCTCTAATTTCTTTTAATTACGACTAAATACTAAATAACTACGGTGAAGTATGTATCAGTAGGCCTAAAGATATCATTTTAAATAGAAGTTTTAAACCTTTGGCAGTTTAAGTCAGCAATTTGTTTTCTCAGACCTCTATTTAAAGATTTACTTACTGAATTCAGTGAATTTTTGCTCCGTTAGTTTTCTGACATGGCAAACACAAAATAAAGGTAGCCAATTTCCAGGCTAAATTAGCCCCGGGCAAACTGTACATCCTTTCTATCATACATGTACATTAGCAAAAGTGGCGCGATAGCGGAAGCAGATTGTATTGTTTGGGTGCAAGCCTAGATAGACCCTAGAAGGGTTTTCCGGAACTCTGTGAATAGATACAATGCTTTTATTATTCTACTAAGGCTCCTACAGAAAATCACGTCTAAAATTTATTTAAATATTGATTCAATTATTAAGTGAAAATGTTTGGAAGCATCACTAAAAATATTCATATCATAACTGCACACATGTGCTAGAAGATCACTTATATAGTTCTCTTCTCTAACCAACTACAACAAATATTAGGAAATTATAACCCATACATTTAACAGCAAAAACACTGCTTTTATGTTAGGAATTCATAAGTGTAAATTCTGCAATTATGAAATTAAATATATATAAATAAACGTTACTACTGTAATGAGCTTAATGTTGCTGATTGTGCAATATTTGTTTTTGAATTCTCAAATTCTCCAGTATGGATTCATCTGTTACTGGCTACTTAAGTTCATTTGTTTAAGAAACACGCCAGTAACATGTTTAGATGCTTTGAAGACCGACCACCGGCCATTCATATTATAGAAATAGTCATTTTAAAAACAATCAATAAATATGGATTTAAACCAAATTGCAGTTGAATATGTGCATACTGTAAATTGTAAGAACGCTCTGAGTTAGAGCATATGTAGGCCTATGTACATTAAATCTGTGATGGAATCTTGGAGCCCATACCCATATCAAGTTCTTTGTGCAATGCTATTAACAAGAATGGGCAGCTTGAAATTAATAATATACTTTCGTTTTATTTTCGATAATGCAAATATATAAATATTTTAGTATCGATAAAGCAAGGATAATGCAAGTCTAACCCGTTCACGTCCACGTGGTGCATTTTGACTGTCTAAATGCAAAATGTGATAACTTTCTGGATCTAATTATCTAATTGGCTACGTTGATTGGCTATTGATTGGCTACGTTGATTGAATATTGATTGGATACGTTGATTGGATAATTGCATATTACTATTCAAGCATTGAGAAAAGTAATTCGTTAAATCTTTAATAGCCATTTTGAGGCTGAATCACACAAGAGCAGACCGTAACTAGAAATGTTACAAAAAATTACTGCCTCCTTGCCTCTCTGCCTTTCTGCCTCTCGTCCTCTCTGCCTTTCTGCTTTTATTCCTCTTGGCCTCTCTATGCCTCTCTGGAGCATTAAAACTCTGACAATTTTTAATCTTAACGTACTGCGCATAATGCGCCTGTAAAATTTTGCATTTAAAAAACAACTTCAACAGACATGCGACGCAAGTTATATACAAAACGACATTCAATTTACAATTCTAAACTATTAAGTAATCATTAAGACTTACCATTACATTTGTAGAACAGTAGAACAAATAAAAGATGTAGAAATTTCTGTAGACACGACATACTGAAGCAAAGTTAGATAACCGCTTGGTTAAACAGAATTCATAGTAAGTCCGTACAGATATGGCTTCCTCTCAAGGCGATATTTCTCCAGCAATAACGAACACAACGTCTCAGACGTTTTAGGAACAGTCTATCGAATGCTCCACACCGCTCTCTGATTGCAATTCTTAAATCCACTGTCGCACAGGCGCAAACTGACTGATATAGCTGGGGGTGAGTCAGAGACTTCTAGAGAATTTAATCTATATATAAAGGTAACTAAATCTATAAATAAATAAAACACATATAATTATATATATATAAATATTAATAAATAAATATATAAATAAATCAATATAAATATATAAAGATAACTATATAAAGAAAAAGTTAAATATATCCTAAGATAATTAAATCGATATATAATCATCAATATATAAAGATGTCCACCAGTGAGTGAGGAATGTTAACAAATAATGATTTACTTGCTGCATGCGCTCTTGTGAACTGTACGGGGTTATATGACCCCTCCTGGTGTACTTGCTTAATAAAGCATAATAAATATGGAAAGAAATAAGGCATTAAAAGGAATCTAATAGTTGCTATTAAGAATATATTAGGTTGCGTAGTTACATGCAAGTTTGACGAGATATTGAAATAGGCTGAATGTTTCTTTTAATATTGTTTCGATAATAACTTACGAACAAATTTGAGTGCTTAATCAAGTGAGATTGTATATTGAGTTAATCGTAAGGATTTCTTTCCCGTTCCAGTGTTCCTGCTGTAGCCTGACACTCAATTGAATATATAAAAGTAAAAATTACGAGTAAATGGAGAATGGTAACAGCTCTGATAAGCAATGCTAACAGTACAAAATTCTGATTAAACTTTACTTTAGTGTTGAATATTGTAGTTTTGCTAATGATATTTGACGCAAGAAAGCTGGAGGCTAAACCAGAGATATAGGGACAGTTCCCCCCGTACTCTCTCTCTGGTATCATTACTCCCCTGCCTCATCGTCTCACTCATTGGAAACGAGGTAATGTGGAAGTAGGTGGAGAAGCGTCGCTAGGAAAGAAAGAGGATTTATCTAAATATTCAGTTTGCATCTTGAATATAAATTATTAAAATGTCACAGACTCTACATTAATTTATCTATTAAAGCAGATATCTACATGTGTATATCGACACACTGCAAAAGTATTTCGCTTTACAGGTGACTAAGTTTTCACGCTCCAATAAAGCCTATGTTTAATGTTTAGGAAATACTACAATTTTTGGAGAAGTTTTTCTATTGCCTACTTCATTATCAATTTTTCGCCGAATACAAATCGTTTTTGTTACGAGTACTTTTTATAACAAGTCATCCAACATCTATTGCCTTAGCTTTCTCCAATTCTTTTCCTATTCTATACTTTTCCAGTACTCTTCATATTCCATTTATTAAATAGTTCATGACCCATATTCTATGCAGATGTGCACTGAAGAAAGTTAATATTTTCTTCCATTACTTTTTATCTCTCTCTGAAAGGTTAGTAAAGTGTCTTAAATAGTAAAATATATTATCCAATTTCTAGTCACCTTTTGTTTCTATATATTCCTGTTTAAGAAGAAATAAATTGAAAATATGTTAACCGAGGACTAAATGTGTTTAAAGAACCGACTAAAGAGGTTATAGAAAATTAAAATTAAAATCACATTGGAAGAGCTTCTCTCTGAATATTGTTATAGTTTTAGATTTCGCTTGTAAATACACTGTGTTTTTATAACTGATAGCCCACATTATTTATACGATAAGGTCGTAAGGAGTTGACCGATGTTCTTGAAATTCACAGTACTTGACCAGCAGCCAATTCTACCATATAGAGAAATGTCGTTTGAATATCTTTAATAATGTAAAAGTTATATTTTTGCGAATAGGAGTGGGGTCAGATAAGAAATATCCAATACAGGATTACGGGCGTGTTACATGCAGCGTAAAATTATCTCTTTAAAAATAATAGCGAACACGTAACATAAAATTTCAGCTAATGTTATTTTTAAGAGTAATCATTTCTTTATCTATCACTTTTTTCAAAACGACATAAAATACGTGCTGATATGTTCTTGACTGACAAAGTTACTGAATTTTTAATGCATGCATTGCATGAATAACTTTAATGCATGCTACTGCAGCTGCGTCTTCTAAACATGGTAGACTTGATAAACATTGACGGGGGTTTGACCTCCCACTCCAGCAAAACTTCAGTCCCCTACAAAATTAGCATTAGAGGTGGTGGTCGGATTGTGACCTAAATGACTGAAATCCTGAGTCCGAACCCCTTCAGAAAAATTCTGACCCCATTCAGATATTTTACAGTCATATCATTTATGCAATCATCATCATCAACACCATCATCATCATTATCACCTTCCTTTTAATCCCAGTTTAACTAGGGTCAGGATACGAATAGTCCTTCGCCGCTCCTCTCAGTACAATACCAAATCATCAGTCTATCCCGCATTTTCCCATTCACTTTGGACAACTGAGATGTTTAAGATATTTAGCCAATAGACACGATTTTGACAGATGATGAACTTGGCAGTAGTGAAATTAATAATCTGCTAAAAGGAGAAATAGGTTTAAAGTTTAAAACGAAGGGTGTTGAAAACAGCGCGTCTTGAGTTTGGTGAGGGAGGAAGTTTCCATACAGGCGTGGTTGCTTTTATAGATGGGGAAGGGATGGACTCCACTGGTAGTAGTATATTATTGTATTTCAGGATATTTTCTGTAGTTCATATTTTATCGACTGTGTTCTATTTAAAATATGTATTTAACGTTAAGGCTAGAGGCTCGAAGAGCTTCTCTTCAAGATGTCGGGTGTACCAGAGTATCCCGAACGGTGAATATCCGCAATTTTACTCTCTGATTTGTTCTATCAGGAATTGATCCCAGGACGTCAGGAGCAACGATTTAAAACGACATGCTATTACCTAACGAGCTTACACACTAACACTCATGGCACTTATTACACTTATTACTCACTTATTACATTTATGACACACTAACACTAACAGCCATGGAGACATCCATCGATTGTGTTCTGAAAGTAAAGGAGGCACAATAATCGTACATATATTACAGACATCTGGGGAACACTCATGACATCAAGTGTGCATGATATTGTGCGCAATAATCTTGTAAAGGTTATGTACTCAGTACATAAAACTTTTTATATTTTATATTTTTTACTAATTCAATCCTTCACAGTTTAATGCAGCTCATCACTAGATAAAATATAGTACACAATCAGGGTTTACCTAAGGTGCATGACTCTGGTAAGGACTCTTTTAAAGTTGTTTTAACTATAATTTTGAAGCATTCATGTAGACTATGACTATCAAATTACTAACTTGAAATTATTGGCTCAGTCAGTAGGCAAAGTGAAACTTCAAAGTACAAAATTTTTGTCGTGAATGCACCGAAATATATCCAAATTTAAGAAGTATATAAGTAACTTTTTATGAAATTTAAAGCATAGAAGTATTCAGATTTAAAACAGGAAGTTGAATAGATTTTCAGTACTCTAATCACATTTCCAGTATAATGTTTACTTGTGGGATGTAGTTAGAGCTTAGAACAAATTAAATATGTAGTCTTTAACGTTTTGCCAAGTAGCAGGCTCAAAGTATGTATTCATACACAGAGGTTGTTTTCACGCTCATTGAACATGGATCATACAGTAGAATATAAATTCTTATAAAAGTAGGACTCAGGCTCTGTTGTAAAAATAACAGAATTTTGAATGGATCAGTTACTTTATAGGCTCATTCTTTCTACTTTCTAGAATATAGAGTTTGATTTTAAAAAAATTTAGTTTGACGTCAGTTATGTCAGAGTCCGCTAAATTATACTGCCACAAATCTATACTGACGGAGACAGCGCAACGGGGTTTGAAGTTTGATTCCTAATACCTATCATGCAGCCTATCTATTTATTTAAAATATAACTAAACACATTACAACCTACCTAATATAGCTAACTGGCGTCATACATATTTTACTTTGTTCATAATCGATAAATAATTCATTTGCATGAAGGTATAGTTCTATATTTCATTTATTATTTTCAAATTTAACTTTTCTACCAATTCATTTAGTCTTTGTATTCTCTCTTAGAGCACTGCTTAAGGGACGGCCCGGACGGACCATGGCGTATACCTCTTCCAACCAGTTCAAATCTTAGCCTTCAATTCTTAGCTAGACCCCCAGTTTATACAACAAGAGCCACAACGTTAGATGTTAGAGCGAATGAGTGCCAGTAAAGATGCAGTGTTTAGATAAGCTGCGTGTCACATAGGTTGTTAGACTTTGGACTCGACAGTTGAGAGCTGATTCTATCGAGCAGTGCTTTGCCGATCAGTATATATCAACAGTGCTGTACACTGATAGGTCTGACATACAATAGTATATACTGGTAGTTGAATCCACATATATCACGGATTTTATTGTATTTAGGATGGATATTATCTCAGATTTACTTTTATGAAGGCTTAAACTAAAACAGTTTTTATAAAGAATTTATAGATTTTCTTAAACATCTCTAATGTGTGTATTAATAGGAGATATGTAAAGGATTCATCTACAAAAGAGACATCAACGAAATTCGCCTATCTAATTTCATTATAGACCTATTCCATCAGCTTCTATTGCGACAATTGGAGTAAATGCTAAAATAGGGATGCCTAAAGGGCATAATCTGAGGTGATCACATATGAGCAAGATTTGAGGATAAAGATTAATTGCCGACTCTCTCTCTCACTCTCTCTCTCACTCTCTCTCTCTCTCTCTCTCTCTCTCTCTCTCTTAACGCACTGCTTACTGGCAGGTCCATGATATATATCGTCTCTGTCTTCCGTTTTTCTGACGGTTTTCAAGCTTGCTGACTATCGCAAAGGATAAATAATTAGCAATATTTATCTCAATTCCAATTCCTTAGTATGAAAGTGTTGTCCAGACAACTTAAGACTGTACCAACCGTAAAAGAATACTTTTCTCAGAATGTTACTAAGCAAGAACTGAGGAAGGCGATGGCAAACCACTTATAAGCCATATTATTTCAATATAAAGCCACTTTAAATTTTGTTAGGGGCTTAGCTCTTGAGACATGAACAACCAATTACTCAATGGATAGCTTATACTGCCATAAAGAGGAAAGCGAAGACAGAGAAGAGTGGTGGCGTTATATACCATGGACCTGCCGGTAGCAGTGCATTAAGAGAGAGTGAGAGAGAGAGAGAGAGAAAGAAGAAAAAGAGAGAGGGTTGAAGTATATCACTCCTTATCCAAATTAATATTCCGATGTAGAGCCAGTTAATTTAACTACATTTAAAATTACTTCATTTAATTTCATTATTTTATTTGTCTTTTAAACCTATTAGTCTCACCCTGATCATAAACGGTATTAATGTAATGTAGAACTCTTAAGATAATTGGTCTTTGTTTCATTCTAAATCCTGTACAGTGCCAGCAAAGAACGCCTAGATAGCTTAATGTGTTAGTTAGTTTACGTCATGAAATTCTAAATTCTAATTCCTGGGGTCCTGGGATAAATTCCCGGTTGAGCAGATCTGAATGTAAAATGGCGGATATCCATGCGACTGCGGTAATAAGATTAACTGACTAAATGGCTAAATAACTGCTCTTCAAAGTAATAATTGTCACAACGTACTATAATTACAAAATAATGTTTAAATTATTTAACAGTTAATCCAGAGAAGCGATATTTCCATTTTCCTAGACTTTCTATGATAAACATCAACTCACCTGTTACTTGAAAAATCTTAAAACACAACATTTCGTCACGCACTCATATTCTATTGATCCAGCTCTGTAAGGAATAATATGCTGAAAATTTTCCAGTCATTGTATGAATTCAGCGTACAACCGGCTTTCTGCAAAGCTTTTCAGTTTGTCTGAGGTCATTGATTGACTTTTGCTCATTCCCGATGAAGCGAAGCGGAGTTGTGATTGGATTGGGACGCGATGGTCGAGGAATTCATTCCTGGACGAGTGCTGGAATAACCGGCGAAGGAGGGTGGAGATGCAGGATTGGCTTGTTTTGGAAGGTGCTGATTTGTTTTATGTTGCTGATAGGATCCGTACAACCGTGCGTGAGATTGTTCTACTACAGAGTGGATGAGATTTACTACAACTGTGTGGATAGATGCGTGGAACAAAGGTTAGTGCGATGCGACATGCCAACTAATTATCATTTATTACGTCTCTCTGTTAAATTTCTCTCTCTCTCTCTCGCTCTCACAAACCGACACACACGCACGCACGTCACACACACACACACACACACACACACACACATATATATATATATATATATATATATATATATATTTATACATAAAAGCTAAGGTTAACGTCAGTTTCCTCACTCGAAAGCGACGTCAGTGACGGGCGAGCCCAGGATTTGAACCCGCATCAACTGATCCGCGGTCGAGTATCTTACCGACTTCGCCACTGGCTCCAGCCAATACATGTATATATATATACATGTATATATATATATATATATATATATATATATACAGTATATGTATATAATAATAATAAAGGTTTAGTGTCTGTTTCCTTTCCTCATCCAGGGAAGATGTCAGGGTCGTCAGCACACTTCACTACAGATCAGATGTATATATATATATATATATATATATATATATATATATATATACTGCAATTAGGTAGAGTTTTCACTAGCATTTTCTAAGTTATTTATGTAGGACAAATTAGCTTTTGATATACATGTATATATATATATATATATATATATATATATATATATATATATATATATATATATGATAAGATCATGAGAGCATGATATCGCAGGAGCTTAGGATACTCGCATTTATTAGCCATCCTATCAGTTGATCAAGTTTATGAAACATTGGATATTGAGACTTTTGTTTTATTTGATCAGAGGATTATTTGAATGGTCATTTGTTAGTCGGATAATTGGATCATTGAACCATAGAATTATTTTGTGTTAAAGGATTATGAATTTATTGGATATGAATTGATGAATTGTTTTTATTAAAAGTTAAAATTTACCCAGCGCATCATGGACCTGCCTTCTCGATTAATACTGGAAACGTATTGCTAACACTAAAAAATTATGATATTCGATTCCTTGTTTTAAACATTTTTATACTACGGTTATGCGACTATTACAATTGTGAAATCTTGTATTTTGTAACTATGTTCCGATGGAAATAAAGACAAACACCGGCTGCCATTTTTCTCAAAGGTTATCGACTATATAGAACCCTCTCAATTTCGATCTAAGTTTTACGAATGGAGGATTTAACTGCGTAGTTTCCATACGAAACTTCAGTGTAATCTTCTGTATTCGAGGCTATCTTTCTTATAAATATCTTCTAGGTTACTTTCTATAAAAGATCTTCTTTTGCAAGTTACCGTAAGTTAAACGTACGGGTCCACTTGAAAAGATGGATTGGAATGTCGATATTATCTTTATATAATTAGTGTTAATTTATAGTTGAAATTTTTACATGAGCATTTTGCAATAATATACATTTGACAGTTGTAAATATGGTAAACCTCTTGTTACCGTCAGTTTCCTCACTCGAAAGCGATGTCAGTGACGGGCGAGTCTAGGATTTGAACCCCACACATACCGATCCGCGGTCCAATATCTTACCAACATCGCCACTGGCTCCAGCCAGTGGCGATGATATGTTTTTAACATATCATAATATGTTTTGTGATACAAAACGTAGTACATTTTAATAACTAAATACATGTATCGTATTATATTTTCCTTATTATGCAAATGTACCGGTAATTAATGCTATGTGTATGCTTTTGGAATTGATTTGTGTTATTGAATATCGGAATTGTATGTAGACTTGAGAAGTTAGAATTGCAAAATAATATCGTATCCGAGAGTGAAAATTAAATGATAAGTAAAACATAGGCAGTGTTTATTATAGAAATAATTGTAATCTACGTAATATAACGCCATAAATTTTAGAGACAAGTTTAAAAATAGTTATATGCTAACGATAGCAAAAACTTCTAACTGCTTATTATTGTTATTTTTATCTCAGTGCAAAAATGATCACAAAAGTTCATAGTGAGGGTATAAACGAGTATGCATAGATCAAAAGTGATTACTACATAGGCGCCTAAACACTTGAGTTAGCCTATGCTACCTGGTTCAAGCTTCTGTCTCGGAATACATTTCGACTGCTTGTAGGAAGCGTAATCATCGTAAATGCTTGACTTATTAACAGCCGCTATTAAGCCTTTGACATCCGTTTTATAACTAACTTTAAAATTTTAAATCCAGTGTTCAGCTAAATTCAGTAGAGCGCAAGCGCCCCTTTTCAAAATTATTAAGATCAATTCATTGCAAAACGATGCGAGTTAAAGGTGAATGTTTGACTGTATAAAAATCAGAAATGCTAAAGCTAAGGTTAACGTCAGTTTCCGCACTCGAAAGCGATGTCAGTGACGGGCGAGCCCAGGATTTGAACCCCGCACATATTGATCCACGGTCGAGTATCTTACCGACTTCGCCACTAGCTCCAGAAAAGGTGTACTATATTCAATTTTGTGCATAAAGATATACAGTAATTGCACTTTTATTCAATATTAGCAGGCTTAAACTAAAAGGTTGTGGCTCTAATTAAATGTAGATTCGTACATTCGTGTGATACGCCACTGAAGTAGATCCTAGCGTGACAGTGTTTTATTATACTGAGATTGAAGGACCATTTAAAAGACTTTGAGTTGTTTCGTGCAAATATTACAAAGCCATTTCGCTCTTTATCACAGCTGTAATTGTATCAGAATTTAATTTTCCGAACTTTCTCGGAGCGTTGAGGTCAGTGAAAAGTATACGGTACATACTTTTGCTTTATATCATTAAAATGTTACAGTAAAGCCTTTAAATTCACCGTGTCGCGTTCGAGTTGCTGAACTATTGACCAACATTAAATGGCATGTGCTGTAAAAGACAACAAAGAAATTACTTCAAATTGTCTAATCCCGGCCCTAGTTAAACTGGGATTCAAAGGAGGTTAATGATGATTAAAAAGTTTAATGTGCGATTTTGTATTGTAAAGGTTATTGATAGAGATGATCTGGAATCTTGATCAATTCGCATCGATGGCTGTGTGTCAATCAGACATGCCAACTGCTCCATACTTCAATCCGTATTTTGCAACATTAATTATTCTATAAAGAGCTACTTTCGTAGAGAATTGCAAAATCGCAATATTCAGTAAAAGTCATAATATAAAAGTCATAATATTAAGATCGCAGGCTACTTAGACTAGTTCAGATTGCATGCTTTGCTTCTAAATGGATCCAGACATTACCGACAATTAAAATACAAAAATCTAAATACAATAAAAAATTAAATTTGTAGACCGTCCGAAATTCTGTTTCGGTTTCGTTGCCTAAAGCAGCCATTGTTTAACTTTCGGTGATCTTTCGGTTTCGGTCGAGAGGAAAAATGGAACTTTCGATTTTCTTTCGGTTTCGGCGAAAGTGATAACGACTTTCGGTTAAAAATCGAACTATTTAATATATTTTGCTAATCCTATTTAATTTAATCAATTCCAGCTTAACATTTGCGTTGTGTGTACTTGAAATCATTGACTTCAATAGGTCGCTTTGTATGACCCGATGATTACCATGTGAACCGTGTCGAGATGATGAGTGCTGCACACAACTGAGAGTCTGAGATTGTTGTAAGGATAATTTCGATCTTCATGGACTCTCACTCTGGGCCGATCAGTTTTTAACTTAATGTAGTAGCTACATGCATAAGAATGTATATTACATGTACAATAATGTGAACAACTTTCAGAATAGCAGCGTAGCGCTACTCACAGCAGCTCTCGGCTCCTACAATCAATTTACTGATTATCAGGTATGCTACTTTTCTGGAAGTCTATAATCAAATATAGAAATAAGCTACCATTACCACTACTTGGTTAACACTTGTTAGATTGTATTGTTTGTATTTTTGTAATAATGTATGCCTTGAAAATATTTCGGTTTTGGTTTCGGCCGAAAGGTGCGTTAATATTTCGGTGTCGGTTTTGGCCAAAATATTAATTTTAAATCCCGATTTGGGCAGAAAACTAAATTTTAGTTTCGGTAGGAGTTGAAAAATTTCTTTCTCTCTCTCTCTCTCTCTCTCACTCTTTCTCTCTTTGAGCGGGCTAATAGTTGTTTAAAACAGTTTTAAATAATTGTCTGAACCAGCATTTAAATAACATTTCCTCTCTAACTTATCTGCCAAATAAAAGTAGATTGAAAGCATAAAACTTTTCACATTGTTTTATCCCCTGTCATCTAAGTGCGATTATCAGATCATCCCACGTCGCTCGTAATCTTCTTCCTATAATTTTTATCCGTTGAGTTATTTCTTTAATGTCTCTTTCAGTAACTCATCTCTCCTCCTAGCCTATCCATGCACTCATTGAGTTATTTCTTTAATGTCTCTTTCAGTAACTCATCTCTCCTCCTAGCCTATCCATGCACTCATTGAGTTATTTCTTTAATGTCTCTTTCAGTAACTCATCTCTCCTATTAGCCTGTTCATGCAATCCAGATCTTCTGGACAAAATATCGGCTTACTATATTTCACGTCTCACGGCGCTCAGCAATTCATCGACTTTCCATGACATCGATCAATTAGGGATCTGTTTCCGGCAGCGTAACTGGTCAGTCTACAACCATGTATTGAGTAAAAAACCATAATTTTGTGTTTTCTCAATGTAAATACAATATCATAAGAGTTTTACTAAATTAATAACTGTCTGCTATGTCTTATTGGAATAGGTATACTTTTTAAAAGAATTATTTTGAGTTTTCCCTTGCGGTGTCTGGCCATATGGTTAATTATTACTTTTAAAATATTCAGTTGTAAGGCAACCAACGGTTTTACAGTACTTGGTAGTGCAATAGAAAGTTTTTGTATTTCCGACTCAAGTAGACTGCTATAGCTGCTAATTATGGTATTACAACACTGAGCTCTGTCTCTTGTTTGACAGCTTCTTTCGTATTGTTGTTTGCTAATCTTACTACATGCACGTTCAGTTTGGTATAATCTGTGCAGAGATAAAAAATAAACGATATATTTGCCTTAAAAGTATAACTTGCTGACTTATCTGAAACGTGTTATACAAACCATATTCTATTGTTGCACTATTTGGTTCCTGCGATTTATTGTTTCGAAATGTGTAAGTGCCTCAAAAGGCCTTTATTTCCGTTCATTTGCTTTTCTCTTCTATTGTTGAGTATTTATAACTATAATACTTATATGAAATAGATGTGATAAATAAATAAAATAAAATAAATATTAACTATCACGCGGCTAACAACGTATCTCGACAAACAAATTCTGCTTTCGGCCACCGTGAAAGCCTGACAAAATCGTATCACAATAATCCATCAATTAATCAATAGAAATTTAACTTCCGGTTCCTCGAATAAGGTTTCCTCGCATAAGGCGAGTCAGGGAGCGAAGAAATAAACAACAGCAATGTCTGTATTAGCAACGACTAAAAATAAGCGTCATAAACCTGATTCCCTTTTGGTTTGGAATATTATGATTAGAGAGGTCGCTAATTGCTCATGTTCTGAATGGGAGACTAAAGCAGTTACCGCGGTTAAGACTAAGTTGATTTGTGCCACAATTTTAAGGTTCAAAATACAAGACTAATAAATTCGAAATCTGAGCGACCCATTCTTCTTTTACTTTCGATCAGAAAAACTCTGAAATCTTAGCGACCCATTCTTCTTATATATTTGATCAGAAAAACTCTGAAATCTGAGCGACCCATTCATTTGATAATGAAAACATCAGTCAATGAGAGGTTGTGATACATTTGCTATCATATTTCAGTGTATAGTGACCTAGATTAAAGTCTAGTTACCCATCTAGACTTTATCTTCTTTATATATTTCTATTTTCTATTTATATTTATATCTCTATCCACTTCAATTCACTAACTTCTATGACAATGACTTGGTTAAGAGTTTGCATTAATAAACATTATAAAGTAAATGTAGTCCTAAGGGAAGCTGATTAGAGATATCATCAGTGCCTGAATCGTTGAAGCGGTCGGTGGACTGGTGTTACAAGTCTTCTCTATTTCCTGAATCAGTATAATAGAGTTAAGTTATACGTATATCTGAAGCGGTTATTTGAAAATAACGTGTTTATTCTGTATAACGTGTTATACAGAATAAACCGAAACTTAATTGATTCAACCTGACCTTTTCCTGCTTCTCGAATAAATCTCATTCCCTCATACTATTCATGTATCATTGCCAGAATTGGTACAGTGTGTAGTCTGCAGGGAATGTTTCATAAACCCAGGGGTACTGTGATTTAAGCCGTGGATTTAGTGACACTTCGGTATTTAAATTCTGTGATTTCGCATGGGATTATTCAGTCGATGGTATCAGATATTTCGACGTCAAGCTGGAAAGTCTGTGAGTGTCAGTATTGCACTAGGCCTACGTGCTGGATGGTTTAAAATACAGAATTTACAGCAAGGTACAAATGCGTTGTTATAAAATTAAAACAAATTTTATCAAATAAATACTATAAGTATAACATCCTGGCAGTCTGACATCGCTTTCGAGTGAGGAAACGGACTTTAACCTTAGCTTTAGGATTTTACATTCGCTGTAGTTGACCAGTAAGATATTTAACTCTTTTCGATTAGGATATCCTGTAATTTTCCAGGCTCATCGCGAAAAGGGAGCATTGTAAGGGAGTTAGGGAGCATTTTAAGTCATTGCTAGAATAGCAGGAGTATCGATTTAAATTTTCCTACCAGTGACAAACTAAGTATTGTGAATGGTTGACACTATAGGCGCAAATTCATACACAATACATCCAAACATAGATTTAATTAGTGATATCAATCTTCATATCGAGCTTGATTCATAGAACAAACTATTCTATAATTCGAAGAATATCCGAATATTTTCTAATTCGAAAAACTAAAAATGTGTAATTTCTAAAACATATTTCGCTCTCTGTTAGTGCACTGCCACTGCCTACTGGCAGATCCATGGTATATAACGCTTCCACCTTCTCTGTCTTACTTTTTTTTACTTTTTTTATTCAATTCCACATACCAGTGCATCTTTAAATCATCTAAAATGATATACCATTTTTCTTGGGAGATTCTGCTTATGGCGAGAAGGGCCCCTATGCCGTTCTCAGCTTCGACTAACATTTACGAGGCAGGGGCGTCATTCCCTGAGAATAACAACCCGTATTCTATGCTATATTTCTTCTCTTCTACAGCATATAAAATCTATTAATATACATATACTGTTATTTAATAAATATATTTTAAAATAACCGATGCAATTGTGAAATTTCACTGTTTCGTCTACTATAACTTAAAACTCTGTGTGTAATTGAAGCTTTTTCCCTATTGTGGAGCTGTGGCGTAAGAAACCGTGCACGAGTCATTAGCTCTCCTGGGTGTATCGATCCTTGCCTGTCGGCGTGGTCGCAACCTCGATGATATCGAATGAACGTTTACCGAGTAACCCGGTCTCATTCAACTGAAAGAAGTGTAAATATTAAACCAGCCTGGGTTGTGGCGGCTCTGTATTTACAAAATATCTAACGGACATTCTTTATTTATTTATTTATTCATTTATCACACGCATTCCACATGAACTACATGAAAAATGATCTACAATAGATGAAAAAGCGTAGGAACGGAAATAAAGGCCTTGGTGAGGCACTTACATATTCCGAGAAGATAAATCGTAGGAACAAAAATTATATACGCATTAAAAACATACATCAGATAAATTAATCAATTTGCGCTTATACCCTTGAGTCCCATAAAACAGTTGAGAGACAAATAAAGTTAAAAAATTACTGTGAATTATGTGTGAAGTTATGCAATCAAAGGACCTTGAATATCACTATCAAATATCTCTTGAATATACTTACATGTAGATGATTTAGAGTAATATAAAAACAACAGAATAATGCACTTGGCTAAAAATTGAGCGAGAAAAATAATAGGTTAAAATATAATGTCAAAGCGCGTAGCAGTTTCTCATAAATTTGCTAAGATCAGTTTCGTTAAGCCTTTTCTTAAACGAATCTACAGAAGGAGCATTTACTGTGCTAGACGGTAGTTGGTTCCATATGCTTATACATCTATTTTTAAAGTGGTAACGCTCAGCGTTACATCTAAAGGGTTTAGCATAAAGAGTGGCGCCATTGTTTCTTGTGATTCCACTTTTAAAAGTAAAGAAATCCTGAATAGGTAAATCAATCAGATGGTTCATTATTTTATAGTAGGAGATTAGGTCTAGTTTAATTCGACGAAGTTCAAGTGGTTCAGCATCAAGTAATTTTAATCTATGGGGGTAAGGATATTCTTTTAGTCCAAAAAGTCGTTTGGTAAATCTTTTTTGCACTGATTCGATTAGGTCGATATCTTGCTTTCGATAGGGTGACCAAAGATTTGAACAGTACTCTAATATTGGGCGGACAAATACACTGAAAGCTTTAAACAGCAAGGTTTTATCTTTTCACTTGAAGGAATTTAGTATAATTGACGCCTTTCTACGTGCCTTATTACATAGGGACTGGATATGTGATGAAAAGGAAAGATCCTGTGAAAATAGGATTCCTAAGTCAGTAACCTCGTTTACTCTTAACAAGGAGACTGACCCAAGTATGTAGTTATACTCTATTAAAGGACCTCTACTATTACTGAAAGATATAACTTGACATTTGTTGCAAGCAAGCTCCAATTGCCATTCTTTAGCCCAATGAAGGATATTATTTAAATTTTGTTGAAGGGATTCACAGTCAGCAGGTGATTTTATACATGAAAAGAGTTTTGCATCATCTGCAAACAGATGAAGGGTGTTAATATCGGGACAACTATCACACATGTCATTTATATAGATTAGGAACAGTATAGGTCCAAGAACGCTACCTTGAGGTACACCACTGCTTACAGGTGCCCAGTTGGAGTAGTGCTTGTTTAATTTTACTTTTTGGAATCTGTTAACTAAGAAAGATTTAAGCCAACTAAGAAGATTTCCTCCGATACCGTATTTTTGCAATTTAAAAAGCAATTTTGTGTGAACTATACTGTAGAATGCTTTAGAAAAGTCAAGATAAATTGAGTCCACCTGAGACATTTTTCCTATAAATTCTGACATATTGTGAAAATATTTAAGTAATTGGCTATTTGTGGATTTTCTAGGTAAGAAACCGAATTGCCTTAGATAAATTAAGTGATTTGATAATAAGTGTGAGAGAATCTGATTTTTGATAATTCTTTCCATAATTTTACAAACAATGGAGGTTAACGATATGGGGCGATAGTTTTTTGGATCAGATTTATGGCCCTTTTTAAAAATGGGGACAATAATAGAATTTTTCCATGCTGAGGGAATTTCACCAAAATCCATTGACTGCTTAAATAAATAAGAAAGAGGTCTAGATAAAACTGCTATGAGTTTTTTGAGCGGCGTTGATGGGAGACAGTCGAAACCTGGAGAGCTACTAGGTTTTGATTTTTTTATGCTATCAAATACAGTCATCTCTGAGAAATGTGTGTCATTTAGGAAAACAAAATTTCCATTGTTTCTGGAAACTTCAAAATGGGGCATAGTTTTATTATCTTGTGTAAAAACAGAACAGAAGTGGTCATTCAATATGGAGGCTTTTTCGCTATCTGAATATGCTAATAGGCCATTAGAATTTGGTACTGATAGAGCTGGAATGTTTTCCTTTACAGAGGTTCTGTTTTTGACGTACAGATAGAAATTCTTAAGGCATTTACTTTCAATTAATTTTTTTAAAATTTTAACGTCATTCATAAATATTGCCTTTTTTAGTTCGCTTGAGCAACTTTTGAAGTAATTTTTATTTTTATTTGTGCGCAGAGATTTGAAAGATCGCCATGCCTTTAATTTTTTACTCATAAGTCTTTTTATACGTTTTGATGGGGTAAACCGTCCAAATGCATTTTTTGTACGGCGAGCTTTTAAAAGTGGTCGTCCAAAGTATCTTTGTTTGTTAAATTTCTTTAGTTTTTTTAAAGGAATAAACAATTGGAAGAACTTATCTAAAGTGTTGCAAAAAGAAAACCAACATTCATCCATGGAGGAGCATTCGTAGAAAATGCATCTCCAGTCAAATGTAGATAAAGAAGCCTTCAGATCGGCCCAGTTTGCTCTTTGGTAGTCATAATTTGAAAAGTTAAAATTTTCGCCACTTTTATGAGGTGGGGATTTTGGAAGTATTGTTTCAGGAGATAATTCGAGGACTATATCAAAGAGTAAAGTCAAATGGTCGCTGCAGCCTATAGGTGCAGTAGATGAAATATTTGTAATCTGAGAGGGATTATTCGCTAAGATTAAATCCAGAATGTTATGGTCTCGTGTAGGAATAGTAACTAGCTGTTCAAAACTGTTATTTGTAAAGTAACTAATTAATTCAATGTAAATTTTTTGATTAGGGGAGGCCTTATTTTTCCAGTCCATTAAGGGAAGATTGAAGTCACCCACAATGCATATGGGGAGGTTTGTGTTAGTAATGTACTTTAGAGCTTCTATGGTTAGGTGACACGTATCAATATCTTGAATCTTGTCTGGGGGATAGTAGGCTACGACCAGTCTAAAGCCCTCATTTTGATTTGCGAAAACTTGATAACTAAGATTTCAAATTATTAAAACGCGAGGGTAGGTCCATGCGTTCGTAAGAAAGGTCATTTTTTAATCTACAAAAAATGGCTACTCCACCTCCACGTCTACCAACTCTATCGTTTCTAAAAATGCTAAAATCACTACCACAGATCATATTATCTAAAATCAATTCATTTAACCAAATTTCACACAAGCATTCTATATCAATATTTAGGTCAGATATAAATAAATTGAGTTCAGAAATTTTATTTTTTAAACTACGTAGGTTAGAAAATAAGCATTTAATTATACAATTAGACGTGGCATTTGGGACAGAAACATTTGTAGCATCGTAGGGTGTGGCAGTTGGTGTAGTTAGGGATGTGGGGGACTGGAGCGGCTGTTGGTTGAAGGATTCGTGGAGACAAGGTAGGCGACCAAGTCAATTGGCACTGAGTGTCTACGTCAGTATCAATATGCACAGGTTGAGAAGTATTTGAGGTGGTTGCAGTGGGGGCAAATGAGGCAGGTGTGATAGGTTGAGGAGGGTTTGAAGTAGAAGATTTAGTAGGTCTTTGAGATGAGAAAAAAGCCGCTGACGGGTTGAGTGATCTGCTGTATCCACGAGTTTGCGAGGAAGATAGAGGAGGAAATTCCCTTGAATTTTGGAGGTTAGGTGCAGGGCTTACATTAGGCTGAGGAAGACGTTGAGTCTGATTTCCTCTAGTAGTAGGATTGTACGATCTGTGGATTGACGCGTTACTGGGGCCAAGCGCATGGCCACGTTTGGCTAGACGTTTCTGGTACTGTCTTTTACTTTCATCGGGAGATAAGTGAAGATTGATGTAGACATGCGCTGATACATAAGGGTATTAGGAACGTCGGAGTTTCCTCGCTTGGTTACATAGGTGGGTGGCATCCTCTTCAGATGCGAGTCCTACTAGTAGGCGACGAGGTGGTTTGGAGGGATCGGGATTACCCAGTCGTTTAGTGAATAGGATGCGTGGTGTGAAGTTGAACTCAATAGACATAGGTCCATGACAGTTGTTTTATCTAGAGAGGAGTTGTTTGAGGGCATTTCTTTGATCCCGCTTACAAGAATGTTCTTCCTTCTATTAAGTGAAATCTTAACTTCACTTGCAATGGTTTTCTTGACCTCGATCCAGTTATTATCGCTTGATATATCGAGTGATCGGTCGGTTCTGACTGCCGAGTTTGCATTATCATTGTCAACTATTCTGTGAGAGGATTTCTTTAGGGTTTCAATAGTAGATTTTAAGGAGTCAAACTCCTGACTAAGAGAAGTAATTTGTTTATCCAATTCTGGTCCCTTGAGAAACTTAGATTTGAGTAGCGCTTTGCAATCAGAGCAGGTCCACCCTAGAAGACTGACTAGTTGCAGAACTAAGTCCGTGTGAGAAATGGTTATGCCACAGCATTTTAAGTGGGCGTTTTTGTTGCATAGGAAACATGTTAGCTCGTTAGACCCTGATTCCTTGCATACTGAGCAGGTAGTGGATTGCGAAGCTGTTACCTTCTGTTTTCCTTTCTTTGACGGTTTTCTAAGGAACTGATCCGAACCGTCTTTTATGGGGCTAAGATTGTCTAGAGAACGAACTCTCTTCATTCCAGAGATAGAATTAATCAACGTGATCTGCCGAGCCTGTATTATACTATAATGATGTAACTAACGGTTACTCAAGCGTGACGGAGCTGTAACTCATGAACGGGATGATTTGTAAGAGTTGTAAACCAGTTAGCATGCGATGGAAATAGGTTTTTCCTACTACAGGTGAGTATCGAGATCAAAGTTCATCCAAGTACGAGTTGGTAAATCAGAATATTAATATTTTTGTAAATCACCGAGTGTGACTTAAAATCAATAACTAGTGTAGACGCGCTACAAGCTGGAGTACAATAATGTACGAAAACTATATTGGTATCTATCTGAACTTAGCGTAAAAATAATAAAATTGTCGAGTGAAAGGAAATATAACTGTAAACAAACAGTGTTTACCCGTGTTCAAAAATTTTTCTACCTATTCTTGTACCTGTTTTACCTAATAATCTGCCACTAAATAGCTTTTAACTATTTCTCATCTACTTCTTTAGTGTATAACTTTATATGGTCAAAGAATCACTTGTACATTTATATTGTGCTTCTATATGTATCAAGCCACTGTGATCTATTGTTTTGTGAGATGATAAAATAAAGAAATGAAATATATAATGGATATGCAGATATTTTGAGCAAAATATAAAACATAGCAAAATATGCAGGTATTTTGAGCCGAACTTAGCGTAACTTGGTATACCTATGTTGATAAATATCCATTATTTTATTTGTTCTGTGTATCGTTTTAAGCTATGAGTCATCATGTAGTACCAGTTTCTAGACTATTTCATAGATATTCATCTAAGGAAGAAACTGACGCAAAACTAGGATTGAATTTAATCTCTACAAGCATTGACAGACAGTAGAGGAGAGAGAGCACTAGATTTGAACCCTGCACCTTTTGATCCGCTGTCGATCAACATGCCCCCAACTCAGTCCAATAATTAAATAAATTAAATAAATGAGATGATTCGTTGATTTAAAAGTCTAAAATTTTGAATGCGACTAATTTGATTGTCCCTAAATAAATGCTGTTAATTTAAGTCTGAAATTTCAAATGTAACTACCGCAGTACTGAGATTTTTATGTCTTAAATTTAGAAGTCTGAAATCTTAAAAACGACTACTACGGTACATCAAAATGAAATCAGACGGAAAACTTAAATCTAATTAGAGTCATTGGACGATGAACGGGTTTGGCGAAACAACCTCTATATTATTCAGTCTATACCCGACCAGTCGTCGGGTAGTTCGCACTATTCGTCACCTAATTTGTTACCTTGGAGAGGATGCTTCCGTCCTAGAGAGCAGTGGGAAGCCGGGTGGGCATATGACTCTCCCAAGATGGCATGGACATTTTTATGGAATCTAAAATATATGTGCATACGTTGCATAAAGTGTGTTTAATCGTTAATTAATATCACTTATTCAGATTAAGATATCTAGTTGGTTAGGAAAATGAAACCAACAATTAGTTGGCTGTTATATAGAATCTAATATCCAGTCATTCCACTGTTTCTCTCAGAAGAGTCACCAGTTCACTACATTACTCTCGTTCAGCTTAATTAGAATTCCATACATTTTAGAAATAAAATGCTTTGAAATATTAGAAATCGAACTAAGTTTCAAGACTATAAACAAAATATTAAATTAATTAAATTGTTCATCTAGTATCATTTAAAATTTATCATCATCATCAATTCCTTGTATTCAGAACCGAACATAGGGCGGCTACATTTCTCCATTCATTTTTATCATCAGAAAACCCTCACAACTTCTTCCCGTGAAATGTTCAGTGTTCTCAAATCTTAGTTGATCGCCCTGAATCAAGTACCCCTAGGTCTTCCTCTTTTCCTTTTTCCTTGGTTTGGCTTCCAATTAATTCCAGTCGTTGCATTTCTATTCAAATGCATTCTCAACATGAAACCCAAGAACCTCAACCTTCTTTCAGAAACTATCTCATCTACTTTTCTTTGTCCAAACCTTTCAAGTACTAATATTTGTACTAATTTCATTTGCATCAAGTAGATGTACAGCAAATGAACTTAAGAGACCGGATTCGAGAATTCTTTTAGCTAGTGTCTATTGAAATGCGAAGCTACAGGGTGGGCTAGCCGCGTTATTTTAAAAATCTCTCCCAACGGCTTAGAATGTTCACTGGGGGGACTTCTCAATCTCGGAGAGAACTGTAGCATTTACTTACATGTATTTGTATTGTGCTTCACATACACCACAGCACAGAAATATTGGAATTTATTATAAAAAATATATTATGGATTTTCGCGAAATAGAAGGTAGAATGGAAGGAAAAGAGGCAGAGACAGGCCGAGATTAGGCATGTTAGATGATTTCAAGACCCATTCATATGTGGAAATGAAAAGGAAAGCGGAAGACAGAGAAGAGTGCAGGCGTTATATACCATGGACCTGCCAGTAGGCAGTGCACTAAGAGAGAGAGAGAGAGGGTTTTCGCAATTGTATAGCCTATCTTTTAGCGTTCTTCGTTAACGTGGGAAGAAGTATATCTACCGAATCATTGATTGATTGATGCTTTCTTTATTTGCAGTTACCCAGTCGTTAAGACCCACGTGACTAGAGACTTCCTGGAGGAGATATTCTGCCTGCCGTGCTGCTCTCGTAAACCATCTGACTGTATCCTTAAAAAGAACCCGTGGCAGGTTGACCATTGACCGAAGAGCCTAAGTATTGAAGAACTGCCTAGGAAGGGTCGTGAAATGTGTGCCTCTATATATCAAATCAAACTATTTTATTTCAGACACATATACAGGTCCACATAACTGAACGATCAGAAACTAAAGTGATTGTGGATGAAACTAAAAGAACTCTCTAAACGCAATCTACTTGAACAGTCATAAAAATAGTACATACTTAGTATTTTGTATAATACTACCAGTCTATATAATATATATATAGTCCAGCAGACAGTAAAGCTCCGATATATCGACATTTATTATATTCATTATATTTTTATCTGATTTTATAATTTTTGCGTTATTGACCATTTAAATGCTATTTTATTTGTTTATGAAAAAACAGTTTATGAAAAACTCATCTTAACTCAGAAAAATTCGTTAAGATGATAATTAGCCTGTTGTACGATGGCGAATTTCTTAGTGATTGATTTGGTTTAACTAGTGCGAGGCACTTCATTAAAATTATTATTCGATTTTAGGTAATATGCTGCTTATATTTTAGTAGAATATTACATATTTTATTAAGCTTGCAAGTTGCAACTGATAACATAATTTTTAAAAAGTTCAATTTAATAAAGAAAATTCCAAGTTAGTGTTGTTTAGTGACAAAGTTTGTTTGCTAATGCATAGCTCGTGCATAGAAATGGATAATTATAGGCCTACATTGCGTGTCTTTTCTAATCGATAGACCTATATCATATCGCTATTTGTTATTGCAATAAAGTCGTAACGGGCCAACCGATGTTCATGAAATTGACAGGATTTGATAACTTATATGATAGCAGCAAATTCTTCCAAACATAGATAAATGATATTTGAATATCTTTAATATCACTAAAGATATATGTTCGCGAATATGAGTAAAGTCAAACAAGAAATTTCCCGTATACGAATACAGGTAGGCTCTATGTTACATGCACATGCAGCTAGTATGCTACAACCACAGAGGAAAAAAAACTTTTTTTACGTTTTTTATATCTGTTAAAAAACGCGTTTTTTACGTTTTTATTTTTTATAAAATAAAAAGCGTAAAAAACGTATACCTTTTTTTACGTTCAAACGTAAAAATTAACGTGGACTGCACATCAATTGACGTGGACTGCACATAAATATTGAGAAATTGCCGTTAGTTTCGTGCCATAAACATCACTATATCAAAGGTAATTCATTACATTTTTTATTTTCCTAGTTAGGCAGATGTTCTAATTTTTAAGACATTGTCTATTCTTAATTTCTTGCGGATTTAAATTTTCTTGTATTGATAATAATGAACAACTGACAGGGTGGCTGTATGTGACCTGAAAGTATTTGTTTATATTTGTATGGAGTCTATGGACATACTTTAGAACTTTAGATCAATTCTAGTTGTAATAAAATGGTTTAGAGTTATGGAATGAAGGCATGGTCATATACATGTATATTCAAGACTACGTGTGCGCTACTAACGTTTTTTTACGTTTTTTATTTTTTTGGAAAAAACGCGTTTTTTAACGTTTTTTATTTTTTGTAAGAACGTTTTTTTCATCTATGGTTACAATGGTGTCATACATGGACTATCTTGCATGTATCTCACATTAAGGTGAGACTGCATGAAATTTTTATTTTGTTGTTGGCTCTGAAAAGAGACTTTTAGTTTGGCGTATAATGCCTACAAGTAGGTAGGGTGTGCCTTAGAATTTTTTTTCAATATGACTACCATCAGCAGCAATGCGTGTAGGCGCTTGGGCCACGGGTATATCGAGTAACCACTGAATATATTAAATACAATTTAGTCCACTCCTCTATGTAGGTCAGCTACATCAAGAATAATATACATTTAATGCTCACCTTCTGATTCTGTTTAACATAGTTTATTTGATCATCTCAGCACAGATTATACAAAAAATAAGAACGTACATGTTGTCAGATAAACAAACAAGCAATGCAAAAGAGGCTATCATAAAAGAGTCAGAGGTCTATGCGATAATACCATAATTAGCAGCTATAGGTGAGCCTATTTAAAAAAAAAAAAAATACCTCAATGTGAGATAGGCCTACGTGCCTGCTACAGTTGTTCGAGCTATATGGACGCTGCATGTAACATGCCTGTATTCGTAAACTAAAATTGTTTATTTGACCCCACTCATATTCGCAAATCTATATCTTTTCTGATATTAAAGATACTCCAACGAAATTTCTCGGTGTTTGGGAGAATTGGCTGTTGGTCAAATTCTGTAAATTTCAAGAGCATCGGTCGACTCTTTACGCATTTATTGGAATAACAATTGGGGGCATCTATCAGAAGAGACTTAGTACAGATATACGAATGAAGATCATTAATAACTACAAAACTTTCTGATACTGTCACTCTTTTTCTATCTCTTTCTCTCATTCTTAGTTCTCTTCATTGCGAATGAAAAATCCGCTTCATTCTAGTGGTCCGATTAACTAGTTTTAGAAGATGACGCGAGATGAGAGAGTAAATACTTTTTTTCCCTAAAAAATTTTTGTTAAAATAAGAAACTCGGCCTTTATTATCAAAAGTACACGAATTTTATAAGCGAAGATCCCTGCATTCCTGCTTCAGTTAGTACGATTCCCTGCACCCTGTTTCAGTTAGTACTATTCCCTGCACCCTGTTTCAGTTAGTACTATTCCATGCACCCTGTTGCAGTTAGTACAATTCCCTGCACCCTGTTTCAGTTAGTACGATTCCCTGCATCCCTGTTTGTGTTAGTACGATTCCCTGCACCCTGTTTATGTTAGTACGATTCCCTGCACCCTGTTGCAGTTAGTACGATTCCCTGCACCCTGTTTCAGTTAGTACTCTTCCCTGCACCCTGTTTCAGTTAGTACGATTCCCTGCACCCGCTTTAATCCATTACCAGAAGTCACGGATTCCGGTCACAAGGTCAACCGATCCCTGAGGAAATCTTGCGGTTTCCTGCGCCGAACTGAGCGCTGATTTACGTTCAATTACAACGATGCTGGTGGCCTCTGAAAGAAGCATCGGTCATCTAAATATGACAGCTCAAAGACTGCCAATCGATCGATAGAAAAATTACACATCGACAAGCTCACATGAAGCTTAAAACTTTAAAGTTTTTGTTTAGCGAAAATAAACACAACTAATGCGAGTACAGAACGTGTAGACTAATATATAACGTTGATCGAAGGAAGATTAGTGACAGTAAAGCTTAATTTCGGACACGCAACTACTGGTTCGCAGCCAAATATTTAAACTTTACGTCGTTAAATAGATAATGAATTATGAAATGTCATGCAGCACAATATTGAGTCATTATTAACCTGGTTATTCATTTTAAATGTCTTAAAAAAGAGTGTGTTAGCGGCACGATTATAACATCATCATCATCCTTTAACTTTCTAATAAACGGATAAAGAATCCGCAACGGCTTGCTATCAATGGTACAGAAGTACCCTACGAAAATAATGCTAAATATCTTGGTATGAATCAAAATAGTAGGCTGAAATAGAAAGAGCATGTGAAGAAGAGAAATGAGCTTAATCTCAAATACAGACAGTATTACTGGCTCATTGGACGAAATTCTAAACTTTCTGTACATTACAAACTTTTAAATTATTGCCAGGTAATGAAGCCAGTCTGGCTTTATGAATGTCAAATGTGGGGTTGTACGAAATCGTCTAATACTAAGATTATTCAAACTTTTCAGAGTAAAGTGTTAAGAAGCATTGTAGATGCGCCCTGGTACGTCAGAAATGCAGATATTCATCGTGATCTCAAAATACATCTGGTAATAGAAGAAATAAGAAAGACAGCAACAAGACATCGAGACCGACTCAGTCATCACATCAATCCGCAAGCTCTTCAACTACAGGCCAACAACGTCGCTTCCGCTGGCTGAAGCGAACTAAACCCTTCAAATTAGTTCTT
The DNA here is from genome assembly GCA_905160935.1 of Enchytraeus crypticus. Taxonomy (NCBI): domain Eukaryota; kingdom Metazoa; phylum Annelida; class Clitellata; order Enchytraeida; family Enchytraeidae; genus Enchytraeus; species Enchytraeus crypticus. The sequence continues at coordinate 676,650 of CAJHZI010000246.1, read as the reverse complement.
TAGTTTAATAGTCCAAACACTGAACTAGAAAGTAACATTCCAAGTATTATTCTTTAATCTCTATTTAGATGTACAAAGTAGTTTAGATTAATATGACTATATTCAATCAAAATTTAATCGAGGGATTAAGTTTAGTTAGGTATTCTTGTTACACTGCTCGGACAAAATTAATTTTTGGTCTTGATAGACCAGTTTTAATTCTTTATTATTAAAAAATCATTATCATTTTATCCACCTATACATGATTGAATTATTGAATAACAATTATAGTTGAGATGCCAATACCAGATGAGTTAATCTGGGTAACTAATTTCATTGACGCACTTAACTAAATGCACTTTCATTAATTAATATATTGATTGGTTTAAATCAGGCATGATAGCCCATACGTGACACACATACACCAACAACAAACAGTAGGCTAAGCAGAAACCACAGTGATAGTGATTATCAACAGAAAAGGGATTGGGCTAGAGATCAGCGAAAAACCACTATATCCACAAAAACACTTTAGTAGCAGATTACCATTTTTAGTTTAAAAAACTAATTATTCTAGAATTAAGAGTTATAGTAAAGAAACTAGGCAATCCAGTTTCCAACAAGGCTGTTGTTAGACTACTTGTTAAACATTTCATGTTGAATTGCCTTTATTATTAGCAAAACATACGGAAGCGCTGACAAACAATGTTAGATGTAAAGAGACGCCGGGGTTATAAATATTTCTATTGATGAGAGAGAGAGAGAGAGAGAGAGTGAGTGAGAGAGAGAAAGAGAGAGAAACATTATCATTTATTAGTAACTGATTCAAAGCGTATGTTAACGAGACAGATTACGCTAGCTATATACAACGTCTGATTTAAAAAGCCTGAACTTTACTCTTAGTAGAGCAAAATATTTTAAATATAAGATATTTAAGATTAGGGAAAAAGATAATATTACATTATGTATGAATATGTTTGGAGTGCAGAGTATAAAAGAGAGATACACTAAACATAAATGTAATTAGGTCATGAACGCTTGCAAAAGTCAAAATTTAATTTTAAGAAATATATGCATGAATATTTGCGACAGATCTAACTAGCCATGCATTAAGTAGATAATTAGGACATCTATACTATATATTTCTATTTTTGTTTATTTTCAATACAGTTGTATTTCTTTTACTACACTGTTGGTATTTTCTTGTTTGTTTATTGTATGTAACTTGCTACCAAGCTTTGATGGTGTAATAAAGATTCATATATATATATCTCTATATATATATATATATATATATATATATACTGCGACAAAGACTCGCTAGTACGGAGCGAGAGGGGGGGGGGGGGTTCTGATGGGAAGCTACGACACACACGAGCATGCCGAACTCCTAGGTAGGTAGTCCTACTTCAATAGCTTCAAAGAGACTTGGTAGCAATATACATCCACTAGGTATATTACCGTAAATTAGTCATGCAATCTGAAACGATATAATAATTCAACTTTTTCTTAGGAGGGGGTGCATTTTTTGCGCCAATCTGTATAATATAAAAATAAGACTTTGAAAGTGAATCACAAAACTATAAATTATCGCAATTATTTACCAACTGTTGATCAGGTTATCTCATCCAATTAGAACGTTACACTTAATATTGCTACGTATCAACATCAACAAAGCGGGTGTAATGTCGTAAGAAGTTAATTAAAGAAGACATATTAATTAACAAGTGACACTAAAAAGCCTGAATTGATTTAAACGTCACTTTCCTATCTGGACAGCATATCGGTGACGAGAAGGCCACTAGATTAGAACCATGCAGCTATAAACTCAGGACAGTCAATCAACTTTTCGATTACTACTGTATTAGTACAATTAATAATCAGACAGTAGTATCTCATAGGCCTAGATCACTAATATCTCTAACATCTCCTTACTTCTCTAATATCTCTTATAACGCCAATATATCTTATTATTTCCTATAACTCCAATTTCTTATACATCTCTTATGTTTCTTTTAACTCATTATACCTCTTATATCTATACCTCAAATATCTCTTAGAATAACTCTTAATTAGTGCAGTGCCTATTGGCAGTTCTTTGACATTAAATTTTTCCAATCAGTTCTACCCTCAGCAAATTTCTGTTAGTACTGTATTAGTATCTGTACAGATTACTACTGTCTGACAACTCTCAAAAGTGTTACACTTGAGTGTTAGACTTGTGACATAGAGTTGATGATCATGGCGTGTTCACACATGGCTTTCTCTGCTTCATCCCTGTCTGAAATCCCTCTGATCCTCTGATATATCCTTACAAGAGCTTCTGGTAGAAGAACCTTCAAGATATACTCGAAATTCTACAAAAAATATAAATTATTAACTATTATTACAATAACCAGAATTAATATAATATTTTATTGTCGTAATTATGAAAATAAGTAACAATTAGATAAACTTACGACTATACTAATCATTACAATATACATATATAATTCTAATTTTTCTAAATTTTTGAAAAATTTCTAACACGAATGGAAAAGTTTGTTCCGACCCTAGTTAAACTGAAATTCAAGAGAAGATGAATTCCAATAAACTATTATTTACCGAGAATCCATCAATCAACGTATATATTAGTAAATCAACTGATAATAATTAAACAGATTCAACGTCTGTTTCTACCTCAAAGGCAATGTCCAGGATATAACCTTTGTGGAGGATTTACTCTTAAAGTAAATAAATTAAAGCAAATTACAGTAAATCACAGTAAATATCAGTCAAATGCTCAATATCGATCACAGTTTCAATAGAAAAATCTAAAAAGTATCTGAAATAATTTTCTATTGAGTTAAATAGCAAATATAGAGGCCTATACATTTTTACACAGTACTAAGAGTCAAATTCTGAGTTGGATTAGTCTAAACTTCAGAAGCCGATATTTCAAAACACATCTAACAACCAAGGCCGTACATGGTCGCAAAGTACACACAGTAAGTCTAGCATAGAATTCTCTTTTCCATGAGAAGGAGGACTATTCCCTAATCGAGCCAGAGTTGAAAGTGCATGGCTATATAACTCCCACACTATAGCTTTCTTGTAACGTGCCGCTGTGACCCAAGAGCAAAGTTATATTACTCCGACACTACAACTGTCTTTTAACGTGCCGCTATGACCCAATTTATGCGATCCATGCGAAGAGGTCTAGATAGGAAATGGAACCTAATGGTCGACTATCCTTCAGCGGCACTAAATCGTACACAACTAAATCATATACAACTGACTTTATGCGCTCCCACTCCGGGAGAGATGTCTCTACGAATTCGCGACCTCTTGCTTCAGAGACGAGCGTTCTACCACTACGCCACAAGACTTCCTCACTAACCTTTTTATTTCTGGTGAAAATCTTCTGTAGAGCCGACATGACCTCCTGCTTCTGTTCATCACTGTAGATACACTCGAGTGTGGCATATGAGAGAAATCCTGCAAACATGCCACGTCAATCAATCAATAAATTGATCAGTATAAAACATTCCACTTATTACGCCAATCAATCAATTGGTAAGTTTAAAACATGCCACTTATTATGTCAATCAATCAATTGATTAGTAAGACAGAAATACTGTAAAGATGCCACACCAATCAATCAATCTATCAATCAATCAATTGAAACATGCCACTGATCATGTCAATCAATCAATTGATCTGTATGATAGCAATCCTGTAAAGATGCCATATCAATCAATCAATCAATCAATTGATCAGTATGAAACATGCCATTTATTATGTCAATCAATCAATTGATCAGGTTCAGGCAATCCATGCTAAACAAGTTACATATCAATCTAAGCATCACGAATCAATCAATCAATTGATTAATAACTTTTAATAACTTAAGTAAGAATCAATGAATACTAATTACCCATAGATTACAAAATAATGGCCAGACCAATGAGACCATATTAGACAGTGAAGATAAAGAAACTGATGATAAAAAGTTTTAGTAACTTATTTATCATCATCATCATCTTCCCTTAAATCCCAGTTCAACCAGGATCGGGATACAAATAGACTTTTATCCATTCGTTGTTTAAGTTTTGTGGCAATTACTGGAACCTAGGCGCTCACCAACCGAATGCCCTTTCTGACGTTGGTATGGATCTTTGTGCTTTAGTCGCCTTCTATGACACGTGCTGTCAAAGGTTGGTCAAATTCTTCTAACGACTCGGACACAACACGGGGATAATAACTTATTTATAATTTTACAATACTTAGTTTTTATTGAATTGTCATTAATTGGTAATTAATTATTAAGTCACAGAGTTCACATCAAAGGAACCCAAACCCGTATGAAGCAACTCATAAAATGAGGAACAAAGACATTTTTGAGAGACCTTTTGATCTATCACTTTTATTCTACATCGAGAATGGATTAAGAAATAAACATAAAATAAGAAAAAAACTCACTCTTTTCTCCTGACAAATACTGCTGATGTCTCTTACACAATATCTACAAATACAAAAAATTAAATATAAAAAACATACATATAAGGGCATATTATATTAACATAAAAAGAAGGCTCATTAAATACAAATTCTTCTTTCTATAATAGCATTAAAAAGCAGACTTATATCAATACCGTGCGGATAGCATACTCTATTATGTAAGTACAGAAAGAAAGAAACTAAAGAAAATCATTTCATGAACGCTAGAAAAGGGAAGAAATTTGTAAAATATATCCAAAGCTAGACTTTTCAACAAAAAATAATGTAATATAAATATAATGCATATAAATGTGTAAATATGCATACATATATACACATATATTATAGGCAGTACTTAAAACAACGATAAGTAGAGAATCATTGAATAAAGGGTGGCAATAAACTGAGAGAAATGTCAAATGAATCACAAAGGCATAACCTACGGTAACACTTCCTACTCTACTCTAACAATTCTCAGAGAATTAATTAATTAATTACGATAAGTGTCCAGATGACGCAGCTATGCAGTCTAGTAAACTGCTGACATCTATTTGATTCTGAGTTGAATAGAAAATAACAGTACCCTTCCAGTTGAGATATCCTGAAGATATTCCTTGTTTTCCATCACCAAAAACCAGATCTGATTTATAGTCAAATCATCGATATCCCTAAGACACAATAAAAGTCAACAAGTAAAAAGCAAGTATTGTCCATTAGAAAACTAAGAAATCTGACGATAATTAAACTTACAAGAGATGTTGACTATAAATTCATGCTTTCACTTCAAATCAGTTGAGGTTAAAAATCTGACAAGTTAAAATCTGATAAGTTAAAAATCTAATGATATTTTAACTTATAAGAGAGAGAGAAAGAGAGTTAACTATCAGAGAGCCAACTGAATTAACATGCATTGAGGTCATATTTAAGAAGTTTTAAGCTGACACCCTGCTCATGTGATAGCTTAATAGACGAAATATTTGCAACAAGTTTCAAAACTGTATCCTATTTGCAGTTATTTTTAACAAAAGTCTTACAGTGAATGATAAAAGCTTCTTTGATATAGTTTGAGTTATCTCACTGAATCTGTTAAACACTAACTTCGCCTTTATCACATTTAGCATACTGCGATTTAAACCTTTATCAAAACAAATCATAACAAATATTATTAGATACATAGACCTCACAAGATATTTAGCTTCAAAGCTATTTCAACGTTAACTACTGTTTTTCAGAAATTAAGGTTCCATTTTTTAAAATGAATAATATCATATTACAATTAATATAACAGTGTAGAAGCCAATTCTACTGCTATATATATATATATATATATATATATATATATATATATATATATATTATATACATTATATATAGATATATACACATAATTTTATATAAATATATATATATATATTATATACATTATATATATATATAATATATATATATAATATATATACACATAATTTTATATAAATATATATATATATATATATATATATATTATATATATATATATATATATATATATATATATATACAGGCTGCGCATTAAAAAAATATCCCCCTAGCACAATTACGATGGCTTAGCCAATTATTGATATTTCGCCTTGAAATTTTACGGTTCTCTTGTGGAGGAATTTTGCAACAAGCTGACCAAATTTTGTACAAATATTTTAAAAAATTGATTTTTTTCATTTAACACGCAACGTAAAACATCAATTAGAATCAATTACTTTTTAAAAATGTGCTGGCCCTGAAAAAGGCCGCTAGATGATGACGACTCTTGATTTTGTGCTACAATGTGTGTTCGAAATGAACGCCCTAGGCTTTAATGCCGGCCAGAAATAATTTCTTACTGAAAAAATTGCGCATCCAATGGACTGCTGTGTTAGGTCTTTCCAGATCTCTTGAAGACCAGCCTTTAGTTCTGTTGTGTTTCTGGGTTTGGGCTTGAAATAACGATACTTTCCAACATGGTTCCCCAGACAAAAAATCAAGTGGATTAAAATCTGGAGAATTAGGAGGCCAATCATCCATTTCTATGAAATCTGGGCTATATTGTACAAGAAAGTATTGCGCAAGACGTGAAGTGTGAGCCGGCGCGCCGTCCTGTTGATAAATGAAATCATTTAGCTTTAACTTGTTGCAGTCTTCAATCAGTTTCGGCAGATTAGTGTTAGTGTAATACATTGTAGCACAATATCAGAGGTGTTATCATATAACGGCCTTTTCAGGGCCAGCACATTTTTAAAAAGGAATTGATTCTAATTGACGTTTCACATTGCGTGTTAAATGAAAAAAATCATTTTTTCGCAAAACTTGGATAACTCCGGTTCCTTTAAAAATATTTTTACAAAATATGGTCAGCTTGTTGCAAAATTCCTCAACAAGAGAACCCTAAAATTTCAAGGCGAAATATCAATAATTGGCTATGCTATCGTAATTGTGATAGGGGACATTTTTTAATTCACAGCCTGTATATGTATATATTAGATATATATATATATATATATATATATATATATATATATATATATATAATATATATATATATATATATTATATATATATATATAGATATATAGATATATTATATATTATATATATATATATATTATATATATATATATATATATATATGTAATATATATATTAGTCTAATTCTGCAAAGTATTTTACATGCAAGGTGAAAGATAATATATTGTACCTGACGTTCATCAACTGCCTTTCAATAGATTGAATCTCTTTTGCGTTGACTGACTTTGTGTTACAGCCTTTGCTCAATTTTTCATTTTCATCAAACATCTTATCATCTTCATCATCAATAACAACAATATCGCTTTCAGTGTTACAACCACTACTCTCATTTTCTATATTTGTAGCAGCTTTCTCGGAAATCAATTTGCATTTAGACTGGTTCTTAGTCATCTCAGAAACCTTGCATCTATCAGATACATTACACCGAGAGATTGAATCACTTTTTAACTTAGCATTAGAGGCGCAGGCGACCTTGAGCTCCGAGAAACCAATAGCTGTAGTAGGATTGGTAGAAATGCACGCACTACTTGAATCCGATGAGATGCAAAACGAATCAGTGTGAGACACCGTACTACCTAGAGCATTCTTAGTTGTACCATCCTTTCTATAATCCTGCAGTTTCATGCTTACAGAAGCTGCTGAGCAATCTGAACCATTTTTACGGGAGTAGCTCTTTTCATTTGAAAGTTTCGCCGTCACAGTTGAACTACTAGATAGTAGCGGAAACAAATAATTTTTCTCTAAATGAGAGTCATCCTTCGATAATTCTGCATTGACGTCAGGAAGTAGCGTCAGACTAACAGGTATGGAAGTAAATTTCGCAGTCTTTAGCTTATCACTTTGCTTAGTTTTTTGAGAAAATGGAATCTTTGAGTTAGCTATGTTATCATCATCTTGATCTTTGTTATCCAGAAGAGATTTACTAGAGCTTGTATCTGTATCACAGTCATCTATTAGTATTGCATTAGCGAAACCACGATCAATTTGACTAGTGCAGAGTTTGTCGAACTTCGTACCTTGGCTTTGAGAATTTGTAGGCTTACAGGAAGTGACATTGGTGATGGAAGAACTGCTACTGGAGAGAATATTAGAAGGATCTCGACAACTCCTTGAATAAGATTTACTCTCCTTATTTCCTAGCCTTTTATTGGAAATTCTTGGTCGCTTAAAATCAAAATCATCTTCAGTAGGCGACCTAAGGGCATGAAGAGTTTTAGATTTTCTGTTACCAATTGATTTTACGAACTCATCGTTCAAGCCACGTTCGTCCATAGATTGCTTTCCTCTGCTTGATCTAGACAGTTTACAGCTCATTTCATCAGGGCAATTCAACTTTGCATCATCTTGTACATGATTCCGTTTCACACTTACTTTTACCTCTCTTGTACCAGTACCTAGCAGATATTCTTGAACAATAGCTTTAGATTTAATCTCCATTTCTACAGCGGCTTTATCAAATTTATCTTGTTCATTATCTACACGAATACTCACACTGGAATCATGTGATTTCTCAAAATTCTGCTTAGACTCGTAAGATTTCTTACAATCTCGCAATTTTTTTAAATCAGAAGATTCACATGACTCGAGTAATAGCTCAGAGTCACATGATTTTGTACACTCAGGAGACGCACGTGATGACTCAAAACACTGCTCATTCAGCGAAATGTTCCACGACACAGATCCTTGCGTAGACTTTCTTCTGAGCGCTCGATCCACAGAAGCCTTAGCGGCTCGCAAACTCGATGAATTCACCGACAAATGCCCTCTATTAACAATCAATCTACTTTTGCTAATACGTCGAAATTTAAACCTGCTCAGTTTGCCAGCAACGGATGTATTCGCAGTATCAGACCTTAGATCATCCTGCAGCTCATCATTAACTCTACTCTTAGTTCCCGTAATAACTGTGTGACGTTTAATCTGTTTTATTTCCTTTCGCTTATCTTTCGAATCACTACACCATTTCCTATGATTATCGGAAGACGTTTCGTTCATTTGTTCATATTCTTCCAACACAACGTCACGTGACAGTGGAAAGGATCCTGTAGCTTTTACCTCAGCACTATGTCCTATATTCAGAGATGGATTTTTCAAATAGCTAGTAGTAATGGTCTTAACAGCTGAAGTAGAGTTACGCAAAGCAGTGTTGATATGAACATCTACAGAGACTGAGGCAGAAACTTCGCTTGGTTGTTTTGTTTGTAATCCATGAACAGCAGAGTTGAATGACTTTTCTACTTTGTGACCGATGACACTTGTACCGAAGAAAGAACTGTGTGTTTCATCCATCCTGCAATTCTGCAATAATTTTAAATACAAACTTTCCTATGATGCAGATAAGGCTGTAAAATGAGCTATTTTTTAGTATTCCACATCTCTAGCATTCTGGTTAGATGGAACTAAAACAATCAAATTTATCTGGTAAACCAAATACCAAAGGTTCAAAACTCATTAAAATCATCTATAACAGAATCGTTCTATTATAAAAATAGATGCAAAAATTGGAATATAGTGATGGTTTATACCTTTTTCCTATTATTCATTTTAATACAATAGAACACTTGTTTTAGATCCAATTTATTTACAATTATTTAATGAGTGGATCTCTCTTTCTAGTGTTCTGCCAAGCGCCAGATCCAATGCACAAATTCGTACTCACATGCTGCTTCCACGCTCCATAAAGTGCATTCCATCGATTAACAAGTTGATCTCTTCACGAAAGGCAAAGCCTTATCCACATCTAATATAGCCTAAAGCTTGAGAATAATATGGTTTCAGAGGTAGCTTAACATTGCCTTCCTCAGTTCTTGTTCAGTCGCCTATACGACAATGTAGTTCATGGTTGGTTTATTATTCAGTGTCCCAGATACAACACAGGAAATGATTAGATAGCAGATGACCATCATGAAGGCATAGGTTGGAGGTTAGACTCCCAGTTAAACAGTATACATTGTAATAGGAAAACTTAATGTAAAATTACAGCATTTTAAATTTAGAGCTCCAGCGAAAACCTTTATCATGTTATCAGTGGATGTAGGAAGTGCGAAGTCTGACTGCTTTGACATTAGATATGAAAAAATGACCAATTTCTCTGGCAGGAGTTTCAGGGATCTAAATCTTCCATCTAACAAAAAAGTTGCACAAAAATATAATACTGTAAAATTAATATTACATTATTTTCCTTGCACTTTTAATAAAATAGCTACCATTATAAAGATAATTATTATTTATATTAACAAAAATTGATACATTCTGTATCTTCCTAACATATATCATATTTTAGATTATTTTATTTGTATTTGTACTTATTTATGACAAAATTTATAGAAAGTACATTTTTACTTAATTTTAATTTTTAAGATTTTTGTTTCAAAAAGGTATGTTAGTTAAACAGTTAGCCATCCAGGTTGACAATGGCTGCAAAAACTCAGCATCAACATAATCAATGGTTGCATCTTAATTGTTACTGACGCTAGATCAAAGAAATTATAACTTCGAAAAAAGCACAATTAAAACCAAACAGACTTAATCACAATTTCAAACAACGTAGTTATCACTATGACCAAAAATATAATTATTTAATCACACACAATATCTGTTCTAACAGGAAAAAAGCTAAGGTTAACGTCAGTTTCCTCACTCGAAAGTGATGTCAGTGACAGGCGAGCCCAGGATTAACCCTGCACATATTGATCTGCCGTCGAATATCTTACTGACATAGCCACTGGTTCTAGGCGATGAAAACGTAAAAAACGTAAGATTTACGTTTACCTTACGTTTCAGGAAAACGTAGGGGTTCAACAACTAACAGATTAATATTATATAACATAGATATTCTACAAAAACCAGAACACTGCAGAATGTAAAAAAATTCTTTTAAAGGCATTAATGAGCATTTCTCAAACTTTACCAGATTTGATGAGAACTTTATTCTTTGTCATTGGACTGTCTTGAAAACAGAAAGCTATTCTCACCGATTTACCTAAAGAATAAAATAAATAATGAATTCGCGTAGGTTTAAACACTTCACTTAAGACCAATCATTACTCATTTAATAATTCAATAACGAAATTCAATAATAATTTAATAAATTAAACAATAATATTTGCAAATTAAATAAATGTATGCATTAAATAATAGTTTAATAAAATAACAACATTTATTTGAAGGTATTTGTCATCTAATAACGAAATTAGTTGAAATTAGTATGAAAGTATTTCTACTGACCGTACAGCAAAACAACGAGATTGTTTTATTGCTGAAAATTTTCTTGAAATGAATAAAACATTTCTCAATGCATTGCACAAAATACAACATGGATAGGTACAAGATGTGCCAAGCCTAAGAATACCAACGCTTGACAAGCAAATTAGAATTTGTTTGTTAGAATGTGGAATTTGTTAAATGTTAGGAATATTCCCAGTCTATTAAGAATTAGAATAATAAACTTCAGTGATTAAAGTTTAACTTGAAGATGATGAATACATAAATTGTTACCTAGATAAGTTACATTAATGAACATTAAGCAAACAGACTTTATGTTTACTAAATATTATTGAATTCATGATCCAATCCATAGTAATATCCACAAAGTTCAATCAATTACCAATAACAAATATTTCAAATTTTAAATTACATAAAATAACAATTATACAAATAGTTAAGTGCAATTTTATTCACAAAACCTCATGGATATATGCATATAAACAATATCTACGTATATATGCCAAAAGAGAGTAAAAAACTATGCAAACCACAAAGAACTTTAGGTTCAGGCATGTCAACAACTGGCTTAGACTCTGCTTTTGTGTGATGATTACTTGCTGCCCTGTAACTCTTACTATCTCTGGATGGTCTGATATTAGTGCCAAAACTATTAAGGTCAGACAGAAATGCTTGAGACTTGTGAAGCAATGTTTCATCCAGCAAAGTAAAAATTTCCTTTAAAAATATAAATACGAGAAGGCAAGTCATAATGTCTGAACAAAACTGCTCGGTTAGCAACATAACTGCCAAAAAAATCAAATTAACAGGTATACAAAATTACCATACAGATCTATTTTATACAAAATATAAACAACGAATAATAATTGAATTATTTTTATTACTGTTATTAATAATAGAAATAGTATTAAAATTTCAATAGTAACATTAAGCATTTTCCAAATTGACATAGTAATATATTAGGCATAATAATATTAAATAAAACAATTTGAAGTAATGCTTCCTTAATTCGCAAGATAACTGTTATGAAAACTACCATTAATTTTTATGAAAAATATCAGTATCAAAGAATGGATGAGTAATAAATACTTTGTTTACTTATAGACTGCCAATATTTAGCTAATTAAATTTAATTAGTGCAGTAAAGCAAGTGCCTATTACTCATGACTTACTGGACAGCATATTGTAGACCTGTTACATATTAATTACAAGAAAGTAAAAAATTGAACAGAACTTTAACCTTTTTGTGAGCAGAGGTAAACCAGTTAACTTGATCATTCACAATAACAGAAAATATTTCACACTGAAGCAGGCGATGTCCATTGATCTAAAAATATACATTAGAATAGTAGCTATTATTCTCATACTCATTCTTTCTATCTTAATGCTAATAAATACATGTACTTAATATTCTGTAAGCCAAAGGCTTGAGAGGTAAATGTAAAATGTTTCTATAAAAAAACATATTAAAAGTCAATTAAGATAGATTACTCATCAAACAACAAACTCAGCTCTTTACAAAGTCACTGTCGTAACACTCAATCTAATATTTTCTTATAAATGTCAAAAGCGTTAGTCTTGGTCTCTCTCACTTAGACAAATGCTGCCGAATTGACTTAATGACAGCAGCATTCTACAAGTATGAATATTATTATAATTGTTTCTCTCAATAATGCAGCTAGAGTTCCCTCCTCATCATCGTCACAGAAATGGATATTAAACAAAGTAACAATACTCTTCATTACAATCCGATTACCAAACAGCTATTTAATAAATGAACCTGCTAAAAATTATGTGGTTAAGTTTGTGGAACAGTGTTAAAACATGTTTGCTATACATTTTGGCTTCCATTTTCTTAGAAGACATTGTAATACTTAAAACTTCTAACCTGAACGAACTCAACCGGAAGCTTCTTTGCCTTTACAGCAGTCATCTTCTATTCCACATGCATGTGTATAAATATTATTGGTTTAGTAACTCATTAAAAGGACCTAAAAGTTAAAATTAATGCAAAGCTAAACATCAGCATCCAGTCATGGAAGCTTGTCAGAAATTAACAATGAATTTGAAATGTGAATATTCCCATCCACAGTCAGAGAAATACCTGATCGTGCTACAGGTTCAACTTAATGTGCCATCTAAGTGAATGGCAGTTTTTCATTAGTGTTACCTGGACAAAGTTCAAAATTTTTGATTCTAGTATACAGTGGCATAGTTAGTCATTATTTCACGCGGTGGCAGCTTATATGGTAGTGGATAAGGCATAAGATAATCAATACAAATTCCTTTGGATTGGGGGTAGCTGAGGTGGCAGAACTTTCGTTTGGGGGGAGGGGAGCAGATGACCCCCATATTTACGCCCCTGCTAGAGCAGAGCAAAAGACTGAGCAACTTTTGTGAATTGATCACATAGCTTACGAAACTGGTAAATGACGTTTTAATCAACCGACATATAGATGAAAAAATTGGTGCAAGTGAAAATAAACTTTTTTAAAATCAATCATGCAGTTTCATTGTCCCAATAATAATAATAGCATGCATTATAGTGAACTGATCACTAGGTTACTTTCACGCTCTAAGCTATCTAATCGTTCTTTCCAGCATGCTGCATGGCATATCTGGAATTCTTTTCCATCCAATCTTCGGAAGTCTTCATTTGAATCACATCTACCTTTGCTCTCCTATGGCAGTTGAATGCCTATCTTTTCCATCTCTCATAAGCATGAAGTATACACCAGTTGCGAGCAGCGCCTAAACCTCCTTTCTTTAATTCTCTTTACTTTGGACTGATTTTCTGGATTTTGGAATTTGCACCGTTTTTGGACCTTCGTTTTTGGACGTTTTTGCTCGATGGCTTGATTTTGTCTCAATAGTGCTCGATGTTGTTATTGATGACTGTAGCACTCTACTTGTTGTTATGTTCTGCTATGATCAACTCTGATGTATCTATCACTATAATATCACATGTTTAACTATTAGGCAATTTAGACAATTATGCCGGATATCACTCCTGTGAATGTCAAAGTATTTACTCTCTCACCAGCTCTACTGAGAACTAGTCACATGACTAGTAAAATAATAATAATGAGTGTTTAATATAAAATATAACTTTATTGTTTACTACTATTACTGAGACTGCGCTACGTCCTATTTGGACCCTGCAGTAGGCTTCAAGGTTAATTGACTCCACTTCGCTCTATCCTCAGCCAGATCACAGATGCTCTCATCTAATATGTTCAAATTCTGATTTACATCTTCGAGATCTTTATTTACTAATTTGACCCATGTTTGTTTATTTTGACAACCTCTTTATTTTGTCTGAGATTTTTTATTCTCATTTAAAGCAAGTTTTACAGGTGCATTGTTCGGTAACCTAAGTAAGTGACCTATCCATTTTAGTCTTCGTGTTTTAATTGCAAGACTCCTTTTTTTCATTTGTTCTGATGTATAAGTTATCGTTGCTTATAATGTGAGGGTAATATATTTTAAGTATTTTTCTTAATAGACTTCTATGAAATATGTCAATTTCGTGTTCCTGTTTTGAAGTTACTGTCCATAGCTCACTATTATATAAGTAAACTGGCGTAATATAACCATTGAATATATTTATTCTTGTTTTCATTGTTATTTTGCTATTTGTTAGTTTCATCTTGTATTTATTAAAAATAGCCATACACATTCAGACATTTGAATATCTAAATAGCGTAGGGGTAACGTCATGAAGTTTTAAATGACAACTCCTGAGGTGAATTGAACCCTCGTGGGTTCGAATCCCAGCCGCGCTGATCTGAGAGTAAAATCTCGGAAATTCACTGGACTGGTAATAAGGAATTTGGTCTAAATTGCCTAACGGATTAAACATGTGGTTTTAAAAGTGATAGATATCAACATAGTTGATTATTCACTATAATGCGTGTTTACTTTTACAATTGCTTTCTATGGATCATGTCTCTTTCAGTATCCAAGTAAGAACCTAAATATTTGCATTTCTTCCATTCCTGATCATTTATGTTTCCAATGGTATAGTTTTCTGTTTTATCTGTGTTTAGTTTTAAATCTCTCTTATTCAGTTTATCATTGACTTACTTTTGAATTTTGTCTGTTATATTTTTGCATGTGCTTACATATTATTGTTTACTTTTTATAATTATAAACAAAGCGCCGTCGGAAGTCTAAGGATTAAAACTGAACTATTGACAATGTACCGATACGTAGTTCAACAACAGCAATAATTACTAAAGCACATTTATACTGAACTAAAGTTCTATTGTCAGTTAAAGTCCTACCATTTATAGATCCTTTCCATGAGTTGCACTAGCACGTTAACCTCCTTTCGATAATTAACTTATATTTGTATTGTTTTTCCTAATTTTGGATTTTTCACCATAAAATTATGTTTTGCTAAAGGGCTTGAATTTATTTCAATAGTGTTCTATGCTATCATTTACCACTGTAGCACTCACATTGCTGTTGTTACTGTTGCCGCTGAAGTATAATCTTTGGACTGGTTTTCTGGATTTTAGAATTTCCACAGCTTTAGACCTTCCTTTTGCTCATCGCCTTGGATTTGTCTCAATATATTTTGCTTGATATGGACGATAGTAGTACTGTAATTGTTATTATATTATGTTATATTACAGTGTTCAGTGTTATGTTGCCATTGATGACAGCATAGCACTTTAATTGTTGTTAAGTGAGACTTAAATAAGAAATTAGTAGAAATTAACTATCATGACGCAGGCTTAAATAATTTTAAACGAATTCATAATAATAAACATTACAAAAATAAATTTTATTAAATAATTATTGTAACGTTTAGATGCATTTAAATTATTAAATTAAATCCCTATTACAGTTAAGTGCAGCAGACTCATTTTGTTTTTGCTAGTCTTCGGAAACCTATAATTATAGATTACTATATTTAACTATGTTATGATATATAATTTTATTAGGTTAATTGTAATTCATGAGCTTGTGAATTTAATATTTAAGCCACCGTATATGCAGATACTGGTTGCTTAACGTCTGGACCTACAGTAGGCGACTGACTGCTTATGTTTCTGCCTAACTGAATGCCTGACTTTAGATTTCTGCCTGAATGACTGACTGATTGACTATTGATTTTTAAATTTCTACCTCACCGAATATGATCATGACTGTTTATTTTTCTGCCTGACTGGATGTCTGACTGTTTCTATTTCTGCCTGACTGAATGACTGACTGTTTACATTTCTTCCTGACTGAATGACTGACTGATTGACTAACTAACCGTCTGAGTGACTCAACTGAATCAATCAATCTACTAATAGATGAATCAACGAAAGAATCATTGAACTATAGAATCATTTAATCAATCAATGATTTTATTATTTTCTAATTATGAGATGGCATGATTGACTGGATATTGATAATTAGAATTTGTTTAATGCTGAATGGCACAGATATTCCGGAGGCGTCCAGGATGAAAGCTTTCCTGTGGAGGTGTCTTCGGCATCTATCGCACGAGGTGAGACTCTGGGGTTCCTGCTGGTACCACAACTACAGCGAGCTCCTTCTCAGCTGCTTCTTCATCTACATCTATATCCTCATCGGATATGCTCTCATTCCCAGAGTCGCCTACAGGTTTCTGTCATTCGTCACGCAGGTCATGTATTATGCAATAATGAAGTTATTTCCGGAACCACAAATACCCTGTTTCCTGATTTCCTTTGCTTTGACATTGATCACTTGCCGGAGACAGGACTTCCGGCAGCGAATGGACAGGATGATGACTTTCTACGCCACAAGCATATTGGGTGTGATGTAGACACGCCGCAGGAATATTGTATGCCGTGTAGACACGCCGCATGGATAATGTATACGGTGTAAACACGCCGCATGGATATCGGATGATCTAGAGATGATCTAGATGTAGAAAGATTGTAGCGATATATATGCTATGTAAGATTTGCGCAGAAAATATACGATAGGTGATATAAATGACAAAAGGCAATTAGTTGATAGAAAACACTTGATTGGCATGGATTTAATAAACGGACGAGCTAAAATTTATTGAAGAGATTTGATGATGAAGATTGATTTAATACAAAGCAAAAGATAGCAAATAGTTTGGTTTGATATTCGATACCTGATAAAGAATAATATGAGATAGTTGGCAAAATGACGTTGAAATAGTTGATAAAGAATGACGAGGCATTGGTATTAATTAATCGGAAACTGACGTTAACATTGCTTTACCAGCTTTTTTAACAAATATTTTATACGAGATATTTAATAAACAATGCTTTGATACGAAGTAGTTTATGAAAAGAATTATATATGAAGCAATAGGTGTAGGCCTGCACATACAAAATTATTGTACATGAATTAACACCTACATGTACATCTACTACTATTTGAGGTAGCTGATATTCGACAATGATTTAATTATCATCATTGTCATCATCTTCCCTTGAATCCCAGTCCAGTTAGCGTCGGGGTTTTTAGACAATTTTCTAGAAATTTGACAGTGATTTAATATAATATTATTATATTTAATTTGTAGATAAGTTATATGAAAGTTTTGTTTTGTTAAATGTTGTCTATGTAAATACGGTTTGACGTAAGACATTTACATTCAGTAATTGTTTTGATAAGAAATATATAATATTACACATTTATTTTATTAAGATACATGTATTTCATACGGATAAGACTTTGAGATGCTCTATTTGACATAAAATGGTGACTTGATATGAGATACTTATTTGATGTATGTCTGGATTTGATTTAATCATCAAGATTAAATGCATTGATGATTAAGTCAAATATTAAATGATTAAATGATTTAATATGTTTTAATTTGCGCTTAATTTTATTTTCAGTTGTTTCAAATGAATTCATTAGCACTATTGATGAAGTGAAGCAGTCCGTTTTAAATTTGTAATAAAACTGTATTTTAAAAAGTATTGCTAATTTAATCGGTAGGCCTACTTATTAGGCCAATAAATGAATTTAACTTAATTTCTTGATAAATTCATTAATTATCAGGCCCTTAAATAAATTTAATTTACATTTCTTGTAAATGAGTATTTTGTCGGATGAACTTAATAGTAAACTCAACATATATTTAGGCCCCCCAGTACCTCTGTCGAGTATGAACGAATTGAAACTGCAGTTTTGTTATTTATAAACTAAATAAATTGTAATTTTTGATGGGTTTAATTTTAATTGATTATCTGGTAACTTGAATCTTTACTTACAAAATACCTTAGATGTATTATGGCGAAAAAAGCTAAATTTGGGAAATTGTGTTTAAATTGCTTGAGGCTTGCTGATTTGAATTTGGCTCAAAGGAAATAAGGGAAGTTTGCAGTTTCAGACAGGAAGTGGGAAGGAAACTCAAGGATGCACATCGATCCATCAATTAGGAACTAGTATCGCCTTGAGATTTCTCTATCGAAGAATAGCATATCTTACGTAATTCAAAGCTAATGATTATGTATTAACTAACCATATTTTAAAAAGCAAATGAACACTATGGTTATTAAATATAAAATTATATTAATATATTATAGTGAAACGATCAACTATGTCGATATCTATCACTTTTAATACCACATGTTTAAACCGTTGGTCAATTTAGACCATTTTCGTGTAACCATTTCAGTGAATGTCCGAGATTTTACTCCCAGATCAGAGCGGTTGGGATTCGAACCCATGATATCTTACAGTGATTGAAGGTTTTTGAAGTAGCGTTTCATTATTTAGTACTAATGCTTGCGTGCTTTGTGGAATGAAAACTGTGGTTAAACTAGAACTAAACGTATTGACGGTAGCTCGAGAGCGACGAGTGGGCTGAAACAGAAGTCCTCGGTTTCTAATCTTCACGTTAAGCTACACTACTGACACACTATTTAAAGATCGTTATCACGATTAAGCAAATATAAAAGTCGACTTTTAAGTCGTTGTTTAGTTTTATAAAACTTAAACTAATCTTTGAAATTATCTTTGTGACCGCAGCTCGAATGAGCCAATACATCTTCCAGAAACTGAGACGCGTCTGATATTGACGTTAAACACATGACACCCGATCTTATCAGTCATTTACACACGTTATACGGGACAGTTTCTACCTGTTGCATAATGTTATAATATATGATGGAAGATCGTTAAGTGTGCGACACTTAAATTAGCTTCTGCTTCAATCGCGACATCACGAAGTTTAGAGGTTCAGGCTATATACATTTACAGTAGTATTCATGTACTATATAATATGACAAAAGTCAAAATAGTCATAAATTTGGCGCAAATTAGACAAACTATCAATTTTCATTGCATTAAATTTCTCAAAATTAGTATTAAATTGAAATTAATTAAGCCTGGTTAACGATATATGTATAACATTATTAATCATAGAAATGATAAAGTACAGTAGACACTTGTAAAGCAGTCTCATAGACAATTCTCGGTCGCTTACCATAGTCATACTGTTCCGACGATCTATTGAAATTCATAGACAATGGCTGACTGCTCCTGAATATCAATTTTTCAAACGACATTTGTGATCTTTAACAGCAGTTAGAGGAAGCCTGTAAGTGGTTTTGAGTGCATCAACTTTGAGACGTAACACATATCAACGCATTGCATGTAGAGCTAGCTAGCTGTTGCACCTGAGCTTTACGTTAAATCATAAGGAGATAACAGGTGTAAAGTCTGACTGCAGCAGAAGTTTTAGTACATTTTGCCTATAGGCCTACTCATACAAATAATGTAGAAATTCATCGAGATACGCTAATAGAAAAACAATTTTAGAATAGACTTCATTTACTGAAATATCATAGGTTTTTAATTGGTAAAATTAGATAAGGGTTAATTTAGAGGCAAATTAGAAAATAATAAAGTCTCAGTATTTTAAATGTATAAGAATTCTCAATCTTATGCATATTTGTTGCTATTTTGTTAGTTTATTTTATTTTTTATGTATTTTTTGCTGTGTTTTTATTTTTCTCGCAGTGTAATTAGCAATACTAGAATTTTGGCAGGTCCGTGGCATATTAATTTAGAATCTTTGGATTTAATGTCTGACTCATCAAATCCTTATAAATTTCACATCGGAATGTTTTATTAGTTAAAGCCGCTCCTTTTAATTTTTTTCAGAATTCTTCTCTATTTTTTTAACTACAATACGAAAGTATAAAATTGAGAAAGTTTGGAAAGACAACATTTATGGGAATAACAGAATATTGAATCACATTAATAAAGACTCATATAAACAACAGTGATCCCCACTGGCACTACTTTAATCCATGTGGAGTACGATGACAAGGATATGGGTGTCTATCTTCTACTTCTGCGCACTTTGCTGGCTGGACGTGTCGGCACAAACTGGCAACCAGTGTTCACAGTACACAGGATGGAAAGGTGACATTTACATTTGACAATTTACAAAGATTTTGGTAACTTATAAACCTATAAACTTATAAACTTGGTAAGTTAAGCATGTGGTAACTTTAGTATCTTTGATAGCTTGTGTGCTGAATGAAGGGTTTCGGTATGAAATTTTCAAGAACTGATCTTACGGTTTATTGAAATTTATTGGGTTCGATTCCCGGATTGAACGAATAGAGACTAAAAATTTCAATAGTAGCACAGGACCAGAAAAGAATAACTAATTAAATAGCGTATTTACAATTCAAATAGTTAAGCCTAAATTTAAGCGATTTACAATGAAAGTGATGATGTCATAGTGGGTTATGATTTCAGCGTAGGCCTAATCTTTGACTAATCTTTAAGTTTTATTTTCATTTCATTTTAACTTGAAGCTGGAAAGCTGCACGTATGTAGAGTCAGAAATCCAAATTTTAGATCCACGATGTTTCAACATAGGAGAAGACCGGAGTAGAGTTCAGAAGTCTTCTACTTCCATCCTATTTACTCTTATATGCTTGTTTGCACGTACAAATAGCTAAAACCATAATGAAATTAAAGGTATACATAGTACCATGCTAAAACAATGGAGTATGTCATATATGATTGTCGGGCTTGAAGGGAGCACGGTCCCCTCTCCCAATTCCTCTGGAACCGCATACTTTAGAATAGATACTATAATACATACCAAATCTTGGCGAGAAGTTACTCCACTAAAGCTCAACTTGTTCAAGCAACTTCAACCTCTGATGACTCGTTCTTTAGCCTCGTCGTCCCTGATCGTACTGACGTCTATCAAAAGTGAAGTAAAAAACCGGAACAGCAAGAATAATTTGCATTTATTTGAATTTATTTTCTCATTCCCATTACAGTAGCAATGACATTTATCATTAACTTTTCTGTAGATTATAACGGCAGTTGGTACTCGCGTTACACTAGCATGTCCAATAGAATGTACCCGTTCGGTACAGACTATTGCGATAACAACGCGACTCTCAACCAAAAGTCTTCAGGGTTCAACGCTCAGATAAACTTCTCGATTCCTTTCTATGGATCTCTGTATAACGCCGCGCTGGTAGGTTGAGTGGAGTTGTACGGTAGTTTAAGGTAAGCTTAACGTCAAGGTTCAGATGCACACGTCTTCTTTGTAGGATGGCTTGACTCACTCCAGCTACAGTTGCAAAAATTTGTTATACTCACTTCTTTGAGCGCAGTCTTTATAACTATAAGTTATAGATCTATAGTTAGAGTCGAGTATTAGTTTAATATTGGCGAATAAAAGCTGTCTTAATTCACTCTAATATAGTCCCTGAGCATACACATAATATGCAAACAATTGGGAACTAATAAAGAAATAACATATACACGTGTAATTAATAGCTTAACTCAAATTTATACACAAAGCTGTGGTGGTGAGTTGCCTATAATAGAATGAAAATGTCAAAATTGTTGAAGTTGGTTAAGTATTATTCGCATGTAAGTAAAATACGATCTTTGTCAATTCAGAGAAATATATGAAAAAAGGTCACTACGTACAATACAAAACCAACCTCATGAAACATAAATTGTGTAGTTCTGAAAGATAACCAGAGAATGTCACTCTGATGCTTCTCTCAAAAAGAATTAATTTTTAAAAAATAAATACTTATTTGACAGTTATTTTTCTCTGTATAAATAACATGCAACAGCTGCTATCCTTTTCTTCCAGATTTCATCACACGGTTACGTCACATTCAATGAGTCATCAACTACGTCACAGACTGCTCCGTTCACGTACATTGACGTCACGTGGCCTAACCCCGCCTATGTTCCCCACAGCTCGGCCGTTGATCCGCCATTTGTAGCGCCATTCTACGCTGAACTCGACTTCAGGATTGGCTACCAATCCGAACCATCGCAGCTGTCCTGGCGAATATTGAACCCGGGTGCTAATCCCTCCTCTTCCTCGGATCAGATAGCGCAAGGAATGCTGGGGCAGATAAGTCAGGACGTCAGGGAAGCGGTAATAGGGGCGGAATGGTTTGTGGCGAGGCGGGGCCTGATTGTGACGTGGTACAACGTAACATACTCTGGGGCGATCAACTGCTCCTCTCAAAGTTCAGCCGGTTCTTGTCCGGTAGGATGATTGCTAAGTTAAAGCTGGTAAATCTAAGGTTAACGTCAGTTTCCTCACTCGAAAGCGATGTCAATGGCCAGGCGAGCCCAGGATTTGAACCCCGCACATACTGATCGGCGGTCGAGTATCTTACCGAATTCGCCACTGGCTCCAGTTGAAAATAGACCAAAAAGATCAAGATGAGGGATGCTGATTTATTTGACCTGAAAGGGAAAGCTGAGGACAGAAATGGTTTGAAGAAGATTATTGATTTTTAAATAATAATTTGAAAATAATAATAGGAAAATAATATTTTTAACGTCCGTTTCCGCATTCAAGAATAATGTCAGAGATGTCCCCATAGCGCGCATCACTACAGATTTGCGCTATGGGGATGCACGCAAATAAATCTGCAAAAGGAATGAGCTGAAGAGAAATAAAATAGTAAACGATGCCGGTCCGGTTATCAAAAGATAGTCAGGATAGGTAGAGTATATCTACCATGGGAGGACATAGTCACATAGGTCTTAAGAGGGCTGAATAATTTTTATAATATCAGGAAACGTAACCTCTCCAAATTTGATTGACTTCCCATTTCCAGATAATTAGAAAGTTAACAAGTTTCTAATTATTTTTTTATTTCAATTTTTATTTATCTATTTATCATTTATGTTCAATTTATCTAAATAGTTCCATTTAAGGCAAAGTCTCTTCTTCTCTTCAGTGCACTGCCAAGTGGCAGGTTCAAGGTACATATTCATACTCAAAATCTGCTTTCTCGCTGCATAAGAGCACTTCTTAGATTAACACGTTTATCCTTTCACAAAGTCTTTGCCTTATACACACCTAATGTAGCCTATAGCTTGGGAAAATATGGCTTCTGAGGTGGTTTCCCGTTGCCTTCCTCAGTTTGATGGATTAATTACCATTTAATCCGGGGGAAAATTTCATGGTGAGGTGGGTCCCCTCTTGCCATCCTCAGCTCCTGCTTTAGTCGCCTCTTACGTACACGCAGCAGATTGTTTGCGATTGCCCTATTCTGCAGTGGTCCAACTACACCCAAGCACAACACGGGGTTTTAAGGCTAAGGATAAGTAACTACGTTTATAAATAAATGTGACTTTCCTTTACCTTTTAAGTCAGTAGTATGATTGAGTAGGATGTTTGACTGCGCACAAGTAGGTGCAAGGTTCAAATACAGTGCCTGCCTAAGTCCACTGATAAACTTTGAATAAGACTGTAAGACTTTAAAGTCTAATTATTATTTCCAGCATTTATCCCTTTAGGTTAATTGATTTAAAACTATTGCAGAGGAACACATTCCAGATGGCATTGGTAACTGATGGCGTGAGTACACTCGCTGTATTTAACTACCTGTCAATCACGTGGATGGGAGGAGCTTATCAGCAGAAGTGTGACCCAGCTACTGGGACAAATTCAGCATCCTATCCATCTTGTTCTCCAGCACAGGTAGCCTAAGATCAATTGACTTTCTAGATCTCTCACTGCGGTACAATGTCACCGATAGTCATTAGTTGCACAAGGGGTGTTAGATGATTTAATGGCATATTCCACTATTAACTTGAAAAGGAAAGCTGACTTTGGAGTAGGTTGGAAGAGTTTTATGCTGCAGACCAGCTGCTAGGTAGTTCACTAAGTGACAAACAGTGAAACAGAGAGAGAGAGAGAGAGAAATACAGAGAGTGATAGAGAGAGATGGGGTATCCGTTAATAATGATATTTCTTTCTGATACTAAATTCAAATTTTATTAAATTAAAATAGTAGTTTTTTGCTTGTTTAAATCTTTAAATTAATCAATGTGTTTTAATTTTTCGCTGCAATAACTTTTTAGCCAAAATCCTACCAATAAATTAGGCAACCATTAACAAGTTACTTTATGTTTTCACGTAGGCATATATAGAATTTTTTCACTATTATTTGGGATTCAATGATTTAAGTTCATAGTTGATCACTATTAGGTGGGATTCAATGATTTAAGTTCATAGTTGATCACTATTAGGTGGGATTCAATGATTTAAGTTCATAGTTGATCACTATTAGGTGGGATTCAATGATTTAAGTTCATATTTGTTCATTATTAGGTGGGATTCAATGCCGGATTTGGACGAGGATTTACAGCTCTTCCAATGTCAGGTCTTCCAAGTGTTGATCAACTGGATACTGTGAGCGGGACCCCCACTCCAGGACGATGGATATATTCCGTGGCAGGAAATGTTGTGCGACACGGTGGATGCCTAAACTACTATCCTCTGTCTCCAACACAACCCCCCACCGGGATTCCCTCATGTAAGTGGCACAATAATGGGCACAATTGTACTATTAAACTAACAGTGTATTTATTACTTACAAGTAGGCCTAATGCCGGGTAAACTAGATAGTTTTTTGTAAGGGAATGACGCACCTGCTCAGTAAATGTTAGTCGAAACTAAGGATGGCAGAAAGGATCAACCTCTTCATAAGCAGAATACCCCAAGAATTATGATATATCACGTTAGATGATTTAAAATCTACAGGTATGTGGCAATGAAGAGAAACCGGAAGACAGAGAAGAGTGGAGGTGGTCATATACCATGGACCTGCCAGTGGACAGTGGACTAAGAGAGAGGTAATGCTGGCAGGTTGAGCAAGGTAGTCAAGTTTTCCCATACAAATATTTATCCCAATCCGCCTTACGAATGTTACCATTAACCCAGTATACCTTTACATTTGTATTTACCAACTTTAGTGAGGGGACATGATGTTACGGCTAGAATGTTAGCCGCGAAAATAGTGGTCGGAATTCAAAGCCCATGTCAGTCAACTACTGCAATAGTGTACTGCATAGTGGTCTACACGGCATAAAATGCGATATATTTCCATTCTCATCCTTCTTTTTCATATTCAAATTTGAATACATTATCAAATCATCTAACATTCCTAGTAATTATCTCTCTTAACTTTCTTTCACATTAATTTATTCCACATTAATGTTAATATGTAGTAAAAGTATAGCTATTATGATAGAACTGAGTCACCAATCGTTTAACCACAACAAACTCCGATATTCCTTAGATTGAATGCTGCAACTAAAAATTAATTTTCCTCTGTTCAGTTTTTGGTTTAACAAAATCTAATTTTCATATAAAGAAACGTGATCTCTTACTCTTAACTTATTAATTTTTATTTAAATGTATGTGAAACAGGGTCAACAAATTTCCCAATTTCAAACCCAATCACGAGAAACCAGACCGTAGATAAATTAAACGGAACAACAACAACACCCACTCAGCCGAACACTCCATCAACGTCTTATTCCACTTCAAAAACATCGTCCTCTTCAAGCACTTCTAGCCCCACAGTAAGCAGTACAACTCCAATCAGAGTTGAAGGCATATCTGCGACTTATAACTGGTCAAGCTGGGATAACGACTCGATGCCCTATCCCTTTGACCTATTTAACATCAGTTCACGTTGGCCTCTCATTGTTTGGCCACATTTTGGACCAATGTTCGGCGGACAGTTGATTCTGGTGTCTGGACCATGCTTTCGTCCTGAACAACTTATCGTATGCAGGTTTGAATATAACATTTCGTTACGCATACTCTAAAAATAACGTCTGTTTCCATACCACATTGGATGAACTGAGAGCTTCAAGAGACAATCAGACTGGGTTTTGAACCGATGGCAATCTGCTTATCAGGCTAGTGTGCTAGCTACTCAATCATCAACGGGTGTGCGCTGAAACGAAATTGATAACGTACAGTATATAGCTACATAAATAATTTTTAAAGTTGAAATTTATAGTATTATAAAATGTTCGTTTTATGGAATGTTTAATATAAAGCACACTGTTTGGGCCCCATAATTTTATCAATCTTACCAACTCATTTCTTTTTCAACTTTTATTTTAAAATCAAATCCTACTTCAATGATAGCTGATCTACAATACACGCTTTGTACTACATGTAGATTGCCTAAATGAGAAACCAAGATCTTCAATAATGCTGAGCCTATGTTGAAGAATCGCTATGAGACCTTGTTAACCACCTTGTTCTAGCATGTCAGAATATGATGGTAATTTTTATTTTCAAAATATACTGGTGGTATTATTAAAACTCTATTTCAAACTGATGAATGAGATGAATCCTTTAAATAACATACTACCCTATTACTGATCCTAACTACTACTTAATTACAGATTTAGGTCTATGCTACTACTGATTTAATTCCTTACTACTTTTACTGTTGATTTACATGTACTTCTAAACTGCTAATGATTAGGTTTTCAATTGCTACTGATTTCGTACCTCACTGTTAATGATATAATTCATAGCAACTAATGATTTAGCTCCTAACTATCATTGATTTAGTTTCTAGCGACTACTGAATTTCTTCCTAATTACTACTAATTTAGTTCCTAGCTATTACTGATCAATGGCTGGAGCCAGTGGCTACGTTGGTAAGATATTCGACCGCGGATCAGTATGTGCTGGTTCAAGTCATGGGCTCGCCCGTCACTGACATCGCTTTCGAGTGAGGAAATTGACGTTGACTTTAGCTTTACCAGCTTTTTAATTTATAATTCTTATGCAAACTCTACAGATTCGGAGGCATACCTACAAGAGGCTATTACCTCGCCAGTGAGATGAAGGCTGCATGCATTCAGCCCACACTTACAGTCGTGGGACTGGTTCTGCTCTCCGTATCTCTGGATGGAGGTCTGACGTACTGGCACCACTCCACCTACAAGTCACGTAAGCGACTACTGTGATTCCTGTCAGTAATACAATGGCAGGCTTTGTTTCCTCATTTGATTACAATCTTAACAAAGAATGAAGTATTGCAGAAACAGTGATGGTTTATTTACGGAATACATTGTATTATATATATATATATATATATATATATATATATATATATATATATATATATATATCTTCTTTTCTCTGCATGACGTCACTTTGTGGACACCAGAGCAGCCTCTTTTACCTTCTGTCTCCACTGATACCGGTCCTGGGCAAGATCATAGACATCACACTGTGCTAGGTTATATTTAGTATCTATTTGTTTTATATATTTATTATATTGTTTAATTAAAGTATATTTATTTCCCATACCCAGTTTCATTTTATTATTTGTTATTCTATAGTTTAGATCTTTTCTTACTGGAGTATTTTCATTCAATCTTAGCATATGTCCTATCCAAATGAGTCTTTTGAATTTTATTAATTCACTCCATGGTATTTTTGTGTTCTGTCATATAGATCCGTATTGCTAATTATGTATTGGTATTTTATGTTTAATATGTATATATATATACACATATATATGCAATACATATATATATATACAACACATATATATATATGTGTATATATATGTTCAAGGGCTGAGAGTGTTTTTCCGGAACACTGAAGAATAGACCAATCGTAAACGGCGACTGAACAAGAACTGATGTAGGTGACGGAAACCACCTCAGAAGCACGTTATTCCCAAGCTATTGGCAACATTAAGGTGTAGATAAGGCAGGGCCTTTTGTGAAGATATTAACTCGTTGATCGATGGAATGCTCTTGTGAAGCGTCAAAATCAGTGTATGAGTAGAAATATTTATTTTAACTGACACTTGGCAGCACACTGGAGAGAGCTATGAAGGGCGAGAGAGAGATAGAGCGAGAGAGGAAAGTATGTATGCGGGTGTGATAAAGAAATAAGGGCCTACATCTAGTTACTAAGTAGTCATGTTTCTAAGTAGCCATGAAGTATTAACGATAGATCCTGAGGTCAATTGAACCCTCGTGGGTTCGAATCCCCGCCGCGCTGATCTGAGAGTAAAATCTCGGACATTCACTGGACTGGATACACGGGAAATGGTCTAAATTGCCTAACGCTTTTAACATGTGGTAATACAAGTGATTGTCAATCAACATCAACATCAGTATAGCTGATCATCAACATAGTTGATCATTTCACTATAATTCGGGTTTATTTGTTTTTGCTTTACTACTAAAATACTCCTAAAATGCTGATTACTATATTTTTAAAGTGTCTCAAGATCGAGTACCAAATCTCTCAGTGGAAGTTGATAATCCCAGTGAAGACTGGTTAAACCCGCCTCAGATAAATCTTCGCTGGTTCCCATCCGGTCTAAACCAGTCACAGGCGGATCTCGTGACAATCGCTCTGCTCGGGTATCACGACGTAAGTATCTAATTTCGTTTTCAAAGTTTATTTCTATAGTACTCAAAGTATAGTATAGATAGGAGTGCCATTATGCGTGTAATAGCTTGCTTTTGGAGGAATTTACTTAAGCGACGAACCAAAATGTAAGTATTAATGATAGAGAGTAATATAAATGTTGGCGCTAATATTGACCAGAATTTTACAAATGTTAGTGTTTTACATGCACGACACTAGTACGAGCTATAATCTCTCAGAATAATGAATTTATATGTAGCATGACAGAAGTAATTTTTGTACCGTAATTAATCAGCTTGAATTAGAATTATCTATGATATAACTGAATAGTTCAGAAATTGTAAATATTAATGTTAACATAATTATTAATACTTAAACACGATGAAAGGCTGAAATAAATGGCAACATATTATAAAGAAAATAATCACCAATGATGACAGCTGCCAATTTTAGTACCACAATTAAAACGTTTGTCAACATTTATCAACTAACCGGTCCAGTGAAAACCTGAGATTTCATTTTCTGATCAGCAACGCCGAGGATCGAATCCATTAATTAAAATACAATCCAACTCAGAATCGATCATTATTGGTCTGCATGATTTTTGGTTTCTGAAAATCGCAGCATGACTGGATAGAGTTGTACCGATTTGAATCAGGAAAAGTGAACAGTGGCAGCTACAGCGTCATCCCGTCACCAGGTATGTGCACCTCAGCGAACGACCTCGTCACTTGCGCCAAATACAGCCTGGGAGCCTTCAGAGTCAGCCTCGATAGTCCCCAGTGGGAAGCGTCCAACCCCAGGTGAGATACTTAGAATAACTGATCCGCCATTTCATTCGGTTAGATGATCTAACTGAGCAGTTTAAATATCGGTAGCGTGTCCCATTACAGATTCAAATTTAGAGTTCCGAAATTGTTTACGATACCGGAACAACAATTTAGATTAGACGTTTCTAAGTTAGCACTTAAAAATTGGAATTACTTTTTAAGGTTTAATTTTGATTACTTTAATTGTTTGGTCTCCGTGTTGTGTCCGAGTTGTTTGAACTTTGAAGAATAGATCAACCGGTAAATACATGTGTTGTAGAAGGCGACTAAAGCTCTATGATCCCAACCAACGTCAGCAAGGGCATTCGGTTGGTGAGCACCTTGGCTCCAGAAATTGCTACATTTTCTAAAACGAATGGAAAATAAGGAACTGACTGATCATATGGTAATGGACATAGAGGAGAGGAGAAGGTCTATTCGTATGCGACCCTAGTTAAACTAGGATTAAACGGATGATGACGATGACTTTGTTTTCTAGTATATAGGCCTATTTTTAAGTGTATTTATAAATTTTAATAGTTTCAGAATAAGGTCAATTTAATTAAAAATTGGCTGTCATTTAGACTGAATAAAACATTTTACAAGGCCTTGGTTTGGTGAGTTTGTGAGCTCTAGAGTAATGGAAAACTAGAAAGGAAATCAAAGGATTACCAAGTTATGCAAAGTTTACCTAGGCAGTGGATGTCAAATTGTTCTAATTTAGACCTCTATACTTTTATTTAAAATTTGTGTTATTTAATTGTGTAGCAAGTTATTATATTTCAGACAGTAACTAAACTGAGATTCAAGATTCAAAGGAAGATTATGATATTTATTTGTTATTTGTTATCTTTTATTGCTTGAAATTTTTACATTTTAGCATTATATGTAAACAAGATTTTAAACTCTAATATTTATTTATTTTCATTTTTCAATTTTCGTATTATATAGTATCTTTATTCTTTCTTTAATTTCTATTTGTCAGCTTTAATTAGCTGGAGCCAGTGGCAATGTCGGAAAGTTTTTCGACTGCGCATCAGTATGTGAGTGGTTAAAATCCTGGGCTCGCCCGTCACTGACATCGCTTTCGAGTGAGGAAATCGACGTTAACATGAGATAGTTAACTGTTATATTTGTATTTAACCACCATGCAGAGCGCTCTACAGCCCCTTATTGCCGCTGGCTTGGTTCACGGCGCCAGCAGTCATACAGCAGGAGGGCTCAGACTGGGCCCACAGGCGCTGCAAGGCCTGGTACGAGAGGGACGGGAGAAACACTGACTGGATCAACGCAGTGCCGCCCTGTCCCTGCACCTCCGGGCAGGCCTTCGTTGATTTTGGAAGTTTCCAACCTGCTCCTGATTGTAACTCTGTGGACAGTAATTGTCCATATAACCAAGGAGCGTCTGTGTGTTATCAGAGTACAGTTCTCACGTAAGATATTATTTCTCTATGCCTCTCTCTGTCTATCTCTCTTAGTGAACTGCCTTCTGGCAGGTCCAGGTTATATAGCACTTCCACACTTGTCCGTCTACAGCTTTTCCTCTTCATGTCCACATATGAATGGATCTTTAAATCATATAGCATTCCTAGTCTCCTCCTGCCTATGCATATATTTCCTTCCATTCTTCTTCTTACCTTTCACCCTTTTAGTAGACTCTGTCTATGTATTTTATTTAGTATTTAGTTTTGTACAGCAGAGCATCATATCACATACACGTATGTTAAAGACAATAAGTTCAAAATCAGGGTAGGTCTCAGACAGAAGGCACTCTTAAGGACCCTTCACATTAAGGCTTCGAAAACATGTTATACTTTTACATATAAACGTGCTTATAAAACAGCATAATTATGATAAATCTAAAAATAATTAAAATATTGTTAGTTAGCAGTGCCATGCACGTACTTGATTGAAAGAAAACTAAAATAAGAGAGAGAGAGAGAGAGAGAGAGATAGAGAGTATTTTTGGAAGCAAAGTAAGTATGAGGTTGGTTTTATTAATTTAATGAGTTCAATGACGTTAGACTTGCAAAAGGTTAAGTTTATTTATTTATACTAAATTTAAACTCTAGAAATGTAGGAAAATTAAGTTAAGTTTGATGATGTTGAAATTATTTTGTTAACTGTAAAAGACTTGAATTTACCTGTACACCAACTGAAGTAATCTCTGTAATTCTGCAAATAATGTAATTAATTCTTTTTAAATAATAATTTTCGCCATAAGTTGATGATTCCTTGAATCATTGCGTCCACGCAGAAGCACCGGATCAAGTTCCCGATGCTGCTACGATCCTGATGGGTCGCTCATGTACTCCGGCGATGGAGCCAACGGGTCCAAGGCAGAAAGAAATTCACCTTGGGGTGATCGTCCTTTCAACGTACCCTCTGCCTCTCACATGAGATCAGATGTGCTGCCCTACCTCGAGTGTTGTGTGTGGCAGGTGAACAACGTGTACGACTGCTACAACCAGTACCTACGGCTCAGAGCCACTCCTGACTGCAAGCTCTATAGTATGGCTGGAAGCGGTATGATTTAAATTTAAAGCATTTATTCATGTCACATAATACTGAATTACAAATTTCAAATGCAATCAGTATATCTGAAAATGAAAATGGTATAAAAGCTCCAACATGTGCTCTGTGAAAAACAGATCATGGGTATATAATATCTTTTTTAATATTTAAAATATTTTATTATAATAAAATATTACAGAATTCAATATCAATTCACCACAGACTCTAGACTAGAGACTCAGAACATCAAATTTAGTAAAAGATTACTAAAAAAGATAAAAAATAGATATTTACTAAAATCTATTTTATCAAAATGACGCTTTAAAGAGAAGCATTCTTTTATTTACTAGAGAATCATTGGGCCAGTATATGATTTTACTCAACATCATCTTCCCTCGAATCCCAGTTTAGCTAGGGTCGGGATTTGAGTATACTAGGAATGAGTAATTTATATATTGAGATAGTCTGCCTGGTATTCAGCTTGATACTCGTAGCTGGGTACTGTAATATGCTGCATCTCATTGTATTTGAGTTCTACAGTGTGACAGGAGATGGTATGAACTAAGAACGATTGAATGAATTAATTAATTGTACAGTTCATTGCGCTACCTTGACTAGATATCTTCTTTAAATAAGTGCGTAATTATTTAAAAAGATTGAAAATCTGCAAAATAAAATAGCGAAAAGATCCTTTATTGTTAGGGTAATCTTATTTGTATAAATAGCATACCATGAATATTCTACATGTATATGGAATTCAGTTCTATTTTGTTGCAAAATATTTGTATTCTCTATCCGCAAGTGAGAATCTAATTAGGAGAAAATAACGTAAAGGGTAAACATGCCAGAAAGTTGAATTAACTGATGGCTGGCTATCACAGATAAAATTGTTGAATGATTAATATTTGGCAGTTACTATTTTGATTATACTTTGTTCAAAGAAAGTATAATGTTATGAGAGATATTAGCAGCTATTTAATACTGCATACTAGTTAATTGGACACAATAAATACTTTTAGAGAGATAGATAGAGAGAGAGAGAGATAGAGACAGACAGATAGACAGAAAGACAGAGATAGAGTAAAAGATGTTGAGAATATTAAATTAAATGCTTTATTAATAGTTAGCAATTGTTATTAGTATTAATTGTAAGTAATTCAATAGACTTAATTCAAAATTAATAATTAATGATTTTGTAGACTGGTGTCATCGCATGTGTTTGTGTAGCTTTCATCTACGGTGACCCTCATATCATAACTCTTGACGGCACTAAGTACACATTTGGAGGATGGGGAGAGTACTGGCTGATAAGATCCAATCAGTCTGATGCAATGAATATGAGCAGTAGAAATTCACAACCCAGCTTCGCTCTGATGGGCAGATTTGAGCAACCAAACAACCAATCCGGTAAGCATTCTGAAGTGCTTTGTCATCGTTTATTTTCTAATCATAATAATAAAATGAGGAAGGCATAGGGGCCCACCTCGTCATCAGCAGAATTTCCCAAGAATAATAGTGTATTAATAGTAATGTTACACATGATTTAGAGATACACTCGAATGTGAACATGAAGAGGAAAATGGAAGATAGAGATGAGTGAAGGCTTGATGTACCATGGACCTGCAAGTAAGAGAATAATAAAGTTTAAACTTCCTTTTACAATAATAGTGTTTTGAACGTACTTGCAGCATTCTGATTTCATCCATAGGTCGGATCCCCGAAGCACAACAGTTTCTAAGATAGGCTACGAAGCTGTCCATGTTAGAAATGTAAACATGTTTAAGTATAGACTATAAACAATATCGTACTATTCATTCCATCTCGATTCGTCTCAGGCAGCACGATATAATGTTGCATTTCTCATAGATGTTTTAAAAATAGAAAAAACCGTAAGGATGTGTTCATAGCAAGACCGAGTTGATGAAGAATTCAGTATAAAGACGAATATCACACAAGCATTTATATTAATCGAAATCAGCATAATGTTTAATATGCTAATTTTTTCTTCCTCTGATACTTTTTTCTGACTCAGGTGATGGCGAAATTAGCTGCTTCTAAACAGATATTGAGCGGCTGCTGTACAGCAAATGCATAGAATTTCTTAATTTTGTTATTCAAATGAAACACTATCAGCATTATAATATGTACAAGTTTACATAGTTAATCGTTTCAATATATTAAAGTTAACTTATATAAATTACTGAAAACTGCAAAGAATTTATTGATATATGACAGGAAATCAGACGAATTCGACGATACTAACGGCCGTAGCAATGAGGCTGGGTGGCAATGGTATGATAATATCTGTCACATCAAACACACACAGCACTACCGAACCACTACTCCTCTACTGTGAGGATAAATTGGTCAACTTCTCAAGTCCAAATCTTCACTGGCAACAGTACAAAGGTAAGTCATCGGACAAATGCCAGCCGGACAGCTTTTTAACAACTACAACAATACGATTTGAGTGCTGCTGTCGTCCATGGTAACATCGAGCACCGTGTAACCAGTGGCGAGGTCGCTTAGATACTCGACCGCGAATCAGTATATGCGGGGTTCAAATCCTGGGCTCGCCCGTCACTGACATCGCTTTCGAGCGAGGAAACTGACGTTAACCTTAGCTTTACCAGTTTTTTTATAAGAGTAATTATAAAATTATTTTAATTTTATTAATCAGTGTAGTTCTTATTAAGAAACAACGACGTTAACCGTTATTATTACCAATATAATTGACGTATTTGTGTGGAGAGGCCCATCAATCAATCAATTAATCTATTAATATATTAATTAATCGATCAATCTCTTAATAAAATAAATTTAACGTCAGTTTCATCGCCATAAGACAATATTAAGAACTTCTCTTGTAGACTCTGTTCAAACAGACACCAAAACACCACACAATGACGACTGAGTGTACAAAGACAACTAAAGAAAACGAGGTGAATATAGTGCAAATCCATTACCAAAGCAAAATTTTTGAATGACCCACACGTCTGCTGTGGTATAAGCAGTAGAGTAAGAGATGCCTCGTGTTGTATGACCCTGGAACAATAAATATAAATAAAAGGAGTAACGACTAATTCTCAATAATTACTTATAAAGCAGTCCGTTACGTTGTGAAAATTTTGTTCAATTCAAGTTTATGACAAATGTAACACCGGATATTATAGATTGGCATGTTTTCCTGCATTCCAGATCTGCTGCTGATTGACAACGATCCGGACAATCCTTATACGAATCTGACAATCATTCTGCAGCGTGCTGGGATTGGAATAAATGTGGCGTGGATGCATGGACTAATGAACATGAGGATATCATTGCCTGGATCGTATAGGGTTAAAATTAGTTTTAATTCCATTATGTTACTCTTATTTAGGAATTAATTTGACTTTTATACGTGTGCTTTATTTAAATAACATTTATTTTTTATATCATCTTTTTCATAGTATTCTATAAATTTTGTAAGTTGTCTTAATATACTGTAGGTATAGATTTCCAGATTGTAAAATTGTGCATAAGTATGTCTAAATTGTAAAATTGTGCATAAATCTAGTGAATTTTATAACTAAGTTATCGCTGCCACGACAGCTACTATTGCATCAATATACTCAACTACCATTTTTGCTACAATTAGGACATCAAACAATATTTTCAATACTACTACTACTATGACTACCACTACCACTAACAATGCCACTACCATGACTATCACTACTATATACTACCACAACCACCATCACCACCACCACAGTATGAATTGAGCTTAGGGTACCTATGTAAAATCAAATCAAACTTATTGATTTCAGACACATATAAAATATATCTTATATACTGTAAAATGTATTTGCTATTAATTTCCAGAATTCCACTGAAGGACTCATGGGAACATGGAATGGCAATCCAAACGATGATCTCATTCCAAGGAACTCAACCAAAGGCATCTCAGTGGACCCGAGTCAATTTCAAGAAGTGTTCCGCCTCTTTGGAAATTCTTGTAAGTATTTATACAAACAGTTAAACAAACAAATCAAATTAAACAATAATACAATTGTACTATACATATCAATATTATTGTAAAACTGGACTAGTATTGCATGTTATTATGATATCATTCCCGTATCGTGGCAGAACCGCTGAAGAATAAACCAACCGCAAACTGCACGTGTCGTAAATCGTGACTGATTAAGAACTGAAAAAGGCAACGGGAAACTACCTCAGGAGCCATATTAATCCCAAATTATAGGCTACATTGAGGTGTGGATACGCCTAAGGCATAACCCTTTGTGATAAGATTAACTGGTTGATCGATGGATGGTCCTTTCTGAAGCGTGAAGAACAGCTTATGTGTAAAAATGTGTACCTTCCTTTGGAGAGCCACTTACCAGAATACCACATGGAATATAATATACATGAGTAAAATAATATATACATGTATATATATATATATATATATATATATATATATATCTATATATATATATATATATATCTATCTATATATATCTATATATATATCTATATACATGTATATATATATATATATATATATCTATATATATATATCTATATACATGTATATATATATATATATATATATATCTATATACATGTATATATATATATATCTTAGTGCACTGCCTACTGGCAGGTCCATGGCATGTAACTCCGCCACTCATCCTTATCTTCCGTTTCCCTCTTCCTATAAAATATAAGAGTGTATCTTTAAATCATTATTATCATATATATATATATATTTATATATATATATATATATAAAGAATAATATAAATGCCTTTATCTTACTAATCCTCATTTCTGCTCTGCTAGTCCAGCTTTCCTATGAATTCCAGGGCTAGTTCAAGTGGAAGAGTCCATATTTACGCACCTATATCGAGGTGGAATGAACCACGACTTCTATCAGAACCAGTGGTTTGTGCCTCAGCTGGGCACACAGATACCCCCAGGCTCAATCCTAACACCTCAGCACATCAGCGACGTGTGTAGCTCGGATAACTTCTGCTCCTACGATCTCATAGTAACTGGGAACGAGACAGTAGCTCGAGCGACACGCACAGCAGGGGAGTGGGAAACCCAGCGACGTGTAATGGGTGTCCCGGGTTAGATATGATATGCTGACTGTTATTATAGGGTTTAATCCGGAGTTTAATAAGGAAACTGACGTTAACCTTAGTTTTACCAGCTTTTTTAATAATCAATATGCTCTATACTGTACGTATATTTCATTTATCATACGCATATCACAGTTTACATACACAAGCAGTTAGAGCGCAAGAACGAAAATAAAGGCCAAGAAGTGGCACTTACATATTCCGAATTTGACAAATGCAAACATTTATTATGAAAGATTTGTTTAATATTTACTGTACCTAGTCCAGACCTGTGGGTGGCTGGCTGTCCCGTACAGTACGCGCCAGTACCCCGTGAGGTACACAGTAGGTAGCGAGGTGGTGATCACTGGGTGCATGCCGGGATACATGCCGTCAGGTGATGTGGGCGTGGTATACGTCTGTCAATCAATAGGGCCTCAAACAGTTCAGTGGACTCCGCCTGTAACCTTCTCCTGCATGTGTTAGTAAAAATAAGATTTTAATTTTTTAATTATTTAAAATTTTGTATTTTATTTAATTTTTTAATTTGTATCAATTAAATTTTTTAAGTAAAAAATAGATTTGATGCAATGATGACGATGTGGGAGGTAGCGTCAAGCTCAGAAGCCCGAATTGATTCTCTACATAACGGGAGCTTGAAGCTGCTTACCTCTGCTTTCTTGCTCTGTTTAGATAATATTTGTTTAACGTACTTTTCTGTATTATGTAGACGATTTGGTCTCATTACTAATTATTAAGTCAAACCACGAGGCTCTATATCCGAAGAACACGCTAATAAGCAACGATAGTAGTTACTGAGCTACTTAAACCATGGATCACGGATCTAATTGTTTATTTCGAAGTTGGAAAACTATGAAGTTTCGAAGTTGAAATACGTATTCTCTCTCTGCAGATGTTCTGGCAACTGGCAGGTCCAAGGTTCATACTCCAACCAGTACGCTATCGTACTCCATAACGAGCACTCTTAGACCAACAAATTATTACATTATAATTATTATTTTTATTATTTCATATTTTCATATTTTGCAAAACTATCTTGAACGTTCGATGAAAATCATTTAATTACTCATTAACTTTTAGTTAATATTTTTAGTTGCTTGTTTGAGTTTATGTATACATTTTTCATGTCAATTTTTGAGCTTCTTGTTTGCTTATATTTGTGTTTAATTTTTGTCTGGCTACCTGAATGTTGAATAAGTTCTCTATATTATTATATAATATTCAGATTTGAATGGTCAACTGTCTCCAGCGTATATCTATATCTTATTATTTATTATAAGCTCTCTATATTATCACCGGACAATCTTTCGTTTAGGACCTTACTACTCCTCAGTACATTTCTTTTGCAGATTTGTCTGGTTGAATTGATCTGTAGTGATGTGTGCTGTGGGGACGTCCCTGACATCATTCCTGGATGAGGAAACAGACGTTATTTAGACCTTTATAATATATTAAAATTTATTATTATTTATGTAATATTCAGATTTGAATGGTCAACTTCCTCCAGCGGCTCAGGCAGCCATTGCTGTTCCTGTCGTCGTCATTTGTTCCATGATAATCGCAGCTCTGCTGGCGGTGTTCCTAGTGTGCCATCATAAGAGAAAGGAACATAAACAAGACAAGGAGCAACAACAACAGCAGCAACAACAACAACAACAGGTGCCTCTTATGCCTGTGTCGACAACTAATGCAACAGAGGCGAGGCAGATGACGTCAGTGTAAGATTTATTTACTAATCCAAATCAGAGTTATAATCTTTGTTAGTGTTAAATATTTATGTTGTGATCGTTTACTCGATGAAGGTATTTTTATATAGTATTTTGTTTTATCGCAGCAGCGGGGTTGAAATCCAGTGTTCTCTCGTTTCTAACTTGCTATCGAGCAGGGAACTGACGTTAAACGTGGCTTTTGGCTTTGGCTCCAATCATTTTGTTACTAGTTGCTGTATGCACTGTACATTTTACAAATTCTAATCGTTTTTGTCATTGCATAAAATCCTAATTGTTTTTATTGTTACTTGTAGTCAACGTAATTCTTGAGGTCGTTGTACTTTCTGTTGTTCGAGTGGGTTATAGTAGAATGATCATATGTAATGATATCTACTACTTTTATAATATCACATCTTCATCCATTAGGCTGTATAATCAATTATCCATGTTACCAGTCCTGTGAATGTTCGAGATTTTACTCACAGAGCAGCTCTACTTGAGATTGATCACAGGTCATCCGGTACAAATATTTACAATATTCTGAAGTTATGTAGCGAAACCAACACCTTGAGCTATTTAGTAATTTTAATAGTTAAGGTCAGCAGTGAACGTTGCTAAAGCGTGTATTAATGTGCCATAGAATTTTTTATGATCCGCAATTTTATCATTGGTGAAAATATTTTTATTAACTGAATGATTTAATAAAATTATTTGATTTATGAATTATATTTAAAAAACGAATAATATAAAATTTTGATGATAAAACGAGACCTATCAATTGTATTTGCTTCTTTGTAGTCATTGTATTTAACTGGAATGTAATAAATGTAAAAAATTCTTCTTCTTTGCTATTGTCTGCTTTAAATCTAATAATTTAATATATTAAGTGAAATAAATCTATTAGGCTAAATAATCAATTTTCACTCTTCAATTTTGTATCGTCTGCAGGAAAACGTTTAAACCCCCAGTGACAGCAACCGTGCCAGTACCGGGGGACTATATTCCTCTCAGGGAGGATCGACCTCTAAGCACAGGATTCATAGATCCGGGCTCTCCACCAATGCGCTACAGTCAAGTAGTGGCGGGCAATGCACCAGACTATTTCCTGAACACGTCCTTCCACAGTGCCGTCAGCGCTCAGACTATTGAATCAGCTGGGAATTCCCAGCAGGTTGTAATTCCCACCTTTAGCAGTCGCCAACTGTCAGACGTCCTGCGGTTGGAAAGTGTTCCAGAGATCGAAGTAATGCCGGGAAATAACTTAATGGGAAACGGTGCCACGGGGAATAGTCTGTTGAGGAATGGTGTAACGGGATATAGTTTTACAGGAAAAGGCTTTTCCGGGACTGGTCATGATGGGAATGTACGTGGTTCCACAGCTCCTCCCAGTTACAATGAAATATCCCTCCCCACTGCACCACCACCGGTAGCCAGTGTCAGGACCTCTCTCATGTCCGGGTCTGGTCTAGGTGGAGGTCCGAGCGGAATCCGTCAAGCATCGATCAGACTTTCAGATTCTTGCACGGTGCCAAATACTGGAAGTACTGATGAAATAGTAATTCAGAACACAAGGGACACCACACTTTGAGTTATGGATCTTATGAAAAACATGTAAACATTTTGCAGAACTTCAGAGGATTCATCAAAATAAACAACGTGAGACAAATCAATGTAAACTTAGAACAAGTAAGCTAAATATAGATCGACCGCAACTTCAATCAGAAAGAAAGCAATTTCTGTTCGTAAAGAATTATGTTGAAAGTCCGATTTTCAATGCTTCATGTTGTATTTTTTGCTTCCTAGCAATATTATTCCATACTAGTGCAGAGAAAGAAAGGCGTAAACTCTTTTATTAGTTATTTCACATGAATTTCTAAAATTTATTGTCTAAAAATGAATATGCAATGAATGTGTAAGACTGTTAATATGACATTAAAACGTTACTCTTTAAGCTTATAAATTTAAAGTTATTGATAGTTACTTGTAGTCAATCCTAATAGCATAAATTCATTTGTAATTATTTTTGATACCGTAAAATCAATTCTAATTGCTCCGTTCCACTTGCTATCATTTGTAATCAATTACAATCAATAATAATTAATTTAATTCCTTTTCAGTCATTTCTAATCACTTACAATCAATTCTAATTGCTTAGATTCATTTGCTATCGTCTGTAATTACTTACAATCAATTCTACTTGCTTAAATTCATTTCAATCATTTGTAGTCACTTATAATCAATTTGAATTGCTTAAACTCATGTGCAATCATTTTTAATCACGATCAATATGATTGCTTAAATTCCCTTATAATCATTTGTATTCACTACCTATGCAATGGCCTAGAATTGTATAGTATCGTTAATATTATATAGTCAAAATTACTTTGATTTTTGAAGTGCATGAAGAATTCCACTTCCATAATCAAAGAAATCTCAATAAATTTCTAACCATCGCACAGTAAAAATAAAAGGCTAAATTTCAATACACGTCGTATACATTCTGATTGCTTTAATTCACTTGTAACGATTTGTAATCATTTGCAATCATTTCTTGCAATGATCATCCGTTGTGCTATTTGTCATTTTGACTACCACATTTTTAAAACGCTCCTCCGTTCTTCGTTTATAGGTTCTGCATATAACCGAGATTTAATATTACATGTACATGTATACTCTAATTTACTCGTGTAAGTATACATGTACATAGCCAATAATGTAGACCAATAGTTCGTATGAGCCAAACATTATGGGCAAAAAAGTAAACACGCATTATAGTGAAATGATCAACTATGTCGATATCTATCACTTTTTAATACCACATGTTTAAACTGTTGGGCAATTTATAGTCAATTTTCCGTATAACCAGTCCAGTGAATGTCCGAGATTTTACTCTCAGATCAGCGCGGCTGGGATTCGAACCCACGAGGGTTCAAATCACATCAGGATCTGTCATTTAAAACTTCATGACGTTACCCCTACGCTATCAAGACATTCTAGTGATATATAAAGATAGGACATTCTAGTGATAATCAAGATAGGGCAGACCACCTATTGTACATAAGGATGCGAATCAATATCATTTGACACCAGCATCATTTAGATAGTATAAGTTACTGCTATTAAAGGCTGGCATGTTAAACAAAAAGTTGAGATCAATAAATAATTAATTAGTAATTATATTTATCGGAACTAATTGTTATATTAAGTTATTCTGAAAATATAAAATAGTCCTTAGCGCTTAGATAATGGTAACTGTCATAGCTATTGGGGTACTGAGATTAGCAAGAAAAAGTTTTAACTAAAAGCCAGGTTTCGGTGCTGGCAGTTTGTTCCAGCATATTAACGAGTTGAAATGTTTTGGTAATAAGCATATCTAAAGTTATGATAAGATTTTAAATTGGCTTTTACTAAAACTAAATTACTATTAAGATCTCCAGAAAGACATTAGTTAGATAATTTTAAATAATAACTTAATAAATGCAAGTTCAACTGTAAATCTTATAAATTATTTATTATATGGCACGCATCTGTTTGTGAATATAGTAAATTAGTATAATCAATTAATTAGTAAATATAATCAATTAGTTTTCTTTTCCCACGTTATATTTTCATTTCCGCAACAACGTTTACGTATACACCTACAGGCGCACTTACAACACACGCAGAATATCGCTAAAATGATCAACGCCAGGAAGAATATAAAGGCGTACAAATCAATCATGAAATACTGAAAGGCATTTAACTCGTAGGCTCCGGTTCTCAGGTGGGAGTCGCCATATTTGATTATGTGATCAATGAGGTGGGACACTCTCTGACCCGGAGTCAACTGTTTGTCTCTAAAGATGGCGGAATGCAGGCGGGCGAGTTTAAGATATTTTTGGTCAGAGAGAATCCGGTCAATATTATCACGAAGTTCCGATTCCGTGAAATCCGCCAAATCCATCCGGATAGCAAAACCCTTGGCATGCACTGCGGCAGCGTTACCAGGCTGAAATCAAAAACACACATGTGATTACTGTAATTCTTTAATGCAATTCTTTTCATTATCTGAACTGATGGAATAGCAATCAGTCAGTTCTTCAATACTGTACTGTAGATAACTTGAAATACACGTTTAATGTTATTTTGATATAAATGTGTGCTCAGTGTAATGTGAATTATATGTGTGAGTTATACCTCCAATTTGGAATAGTATAATGTTTCATTTGCTTCAACGGCTATAGAGCCTATAATATACATGTACATTCAACTACCATTCAGCTAAGTCAAAGAGACTTGATCTACATGTATACCTGATTTAGACGATCTGTAGCTAGTTCTCGACTAGATTATACATGTACATAATGGTATATATGAGAATTTAAATTATGTTATATATAGCATATTATTCGTATATCATATTAAAAAAATTATCTCATATTTGTGCTTGAAGGAAACATTTTACCGCGGATCAGTAGGTTTGGGGTTCAAATCCTGGGCTCGCCCGTCACTGACATCGCCTTCAAGTGAGGAAACTGACTTTAACCTGAGCTTTACCAGCTTTTAGTACCAAATCTCAATAGGATAAATTTATCTACAATGAAACCATTGAAGAATCTAAAATATATTCATCATCATCATCATCCTTTGAATCCCAGTTTAACTAGGGTCTGGATATGAAAATTTGTGTTGCAAGTTCTGCAGCCTAGGCGCTCACTAACCGAATGCCCTTTCTGACGTTGATTTGGATCTTAGTCCTCTGTCGCCTTTAAGACACGTGCGGTCCACAGTTAGTCTATTCTTCAGCAACCCGGATAAATCTAAACAACCTAAATCTGAAAAAGGGTAAACCTAAATTATATTAATATAACATATCAATCTAAATATATTAATCTAAAATATATATTTGCCTTGGGCAGCAATCAGAAAGTTGTCGGTCTACGAATCAGTAGATT
The DNA here is from genome assembly GCA_905160935.1 of Enchytraeus crypticus. Taxonomy (NCBI): domain Eukaryota; kingdom Metazoa; phylum Annelida; class Clitellata; order Enchytraeida; family Enchytraeidae; genus Enchytraeus; species Enchytraeus crypticus. The sequence continues at coordinate 632,628 of CAJHZI010000246.1, read as the reverse complement.
CAGTCAGATTTCAAATCTATAGAGTTACTGGCATATTTGCCTTATAGGAAACTACCGTAAAATTGACTTAATTTTTGTCAATCACTAAGTAGCAGAAGATCCGATACCTGATCTAAGGCAATAGGAAAAGCAATGACTGGTTTGGCATTGTACAAAGCTTCTGCCAGACTATTAAACCCTGCGTGACTTATAAACAGCTTGATCTTATCAGCAGCTAGAAGATCATTCTGCGGAACCCAAGGCATAATTTTAATATTTGGAGCGTCTGGACAATATTCAGCCATCTTCAGCTTCCAGATAAATCGATATTTCATAGACCGAAAAACTTTGCAAAATTTCTCTGCTGTTTCTCGAGGAACGAAATCGAAGAAACTGCCAAACGAGACGAGTATTACGTCATCGGATGAGTCATTGAGGTATTTCTGGAGGTCTGAAGGGAGAGGTTTGACGGGTTGACCCGCCATTAGGTCTCCTATACTCACGGTGTTGGGCATATGAGGTCTCGGGTAACCCAAAGATAGATCTTCTATGATAATCCACAGTGAACTTCTATGAACATAAATCATTGATATAATTGCTAACTGTAGGAGAGGTAAACTATATTCATGCAGTAAATATACATTTCAAACGCTTATTGTATATATGTTAATAGCACCCTTAACAAATAAGAATTAATTATCTTAATTAGAATATTTTCATTTCACAAAGGCTGATGCGATATGTTTCTTTACAGCACAATTAATAATAATTGTTTACACAATTACCAATAATCATTAACATAACAAATAATAATAATTAACACCATTAACAATAATCATTAACATAACAAATAATAATCATTAACACCATTAATAATAATAAAAACAATAAACTGCAAATACAATCATAGTAGATAACACAACAATAGAAATGTATAAATTCGACGAAAACACTCAAACAAGCAACTAAAATCATTAACTACAAATTTATTAAGTGATTTCCGGCGAACTCTCAAAGTTTCACAATAAAGACTTCAAGTCAACTGTATCAAATTAGAAGTCTTTTGGCAAGATATGATTATTAGACTACTACTTTTGGCAAGATATGATTATTAGACTACTACTTTTGGCAAGATATGATTATTAGACTACTACTTTTGGCAAGATATGATTATTAGACTACTACTATTGAAGCAGCCGTGTAAATTTGTAGACCCATACAAATAAGACTGAATGATTATGAATAATTTCTCCCTTCGATTACATGCAGAACCATTATACATGTACTTATGCAATAATATGTGATACATGTACATGTACATAATGCATGTACATATGTACTAATATGTGATGCATGTTCATGTATATAATGCATGTGCATATGCAATAATACAGTATGCGATACGTGTACATAGTACATGTACATTCTACATCTTAAGTTGTGACAAGCGCGTGCTAAAGAGAGTTTCACTATATTGCAGTTATTGTTGTTCTTATAGTTTTTCACTATTCCTTGCCACAATTATTTATCATCTTTTTCTGTAAGTGATATAACACAGTGTAGTGCATTACAGTCAGTCTGGTTTAAGAGCTTTTTATTCACTCCTGTCAGCAATCGATCTTACACGGTGCTCATCTAAGTACTAACCGAGCCCGATGCTGCTAAACTTCGTTTATGATGCTCATTATTTACCAAATGGGCTAAATTCTAATTAAGGGAAGTATACAGTAATATCAGAGATATTTTGAAAGAAAGTTTTAATGGAAATAGTCAATTAAAAAGAAAATTTTTATTTTAATTTAAAAAGTGTCAAATTTCTTATGAAAGGGCTATTGTCGCTAATCTGGCTTCATATTACGTATCAAAGTTTATCATCACTCAATTAGTGAAATCTGACTTCAATAATCTCAATTAAATATTTGACCTGTGCGACATAAATAGATTTACTTCAACTGCGCATTGAATGTGTGTTGTTTTCCCAAGTGGGGAAATAAAGGCATATATAAATGTATACTCTAAAGTATTGCTTATCACTTGAAATTCGAAATAATACATATTAAGCACACTAGGAACTTCTGTTCGTGGTTATAAAACTTACATTTACCACTGAACATAGACTGTGAAAGTCAACTGGAAAGGCTTAGAGTCATATTTTTCAAGTTCATGGGTGCATTAAAGTTTTGGTAGAGACTCAGATTTCGAGGAGAGATTAGTTGGCTAATTGGCGGAGTGCTCCTATTGAACCTGCAAATAGATCACGAGTGAGAGTATGGACCATGGACCTGCTGCTTGTCAGAAAACAGGAGAGAGAGATAGTTCATACTAGTGAAACAGTCCCCGTGTTGAGCCCGGGTATGGTTGGGACCACTGCCGAATAGAGCAACCGAAAACAAGCTGCCGCGTGTACGTAAGAGGAGACTAAGGCAGGAGCTGAGGAAGGTAGGGGGACTCACCAGACCATGAAATGTTTCCACATGATTAAATGGCAGTTAATCCATTACAGAACTGAGGAAGGCAACGGAAAACCACCTCCGAAACCATATTATTCTCAAGCTATAGGCTATATTAAGATGTGGATAAGGCATAGCCATTGGGAAGGGATTATCTCGTTAATCGATGGTGTGCTCTTTATGAAACGTGAAAAGCAGCATGTAAGTAGGACTATGTACCTTGGACCTACTGATTAGCAGAGCACTAGAGAGAAAGAGAGTGAATCAATGGTATCAATAACACTTGAACAATGAAGTTCAGAAAGTATAGCAATCGAATACAATGAAGTGCATGATAATGATATATTATGTAAACTGATAAAGTAAATAGACGTTAAACTTTCAAACGATGTTCATTAGCCAATACCGAAATGAAAAATGTGCATTTCACTCAAAAATGCGGACAATGGCTTAGTATGTGATCCCGACCTTAGCTAAACTGAGATTCAACGGAAGATAATGATGATGACGATAATTCAGTATGTGCGTAGCAATAAATCCAAGAGCATATTTGAATATTGTTAAAAATGACAGGCTCTTAATCCATTCTAATAATGGTACTCAATTACGCAACATAAACGTATAATAATAACTCGGATAACTATAAACATTTAAACGTATTTAACGCGGATAATAATAAAGAAGTATATTGACAATTTTAAACCTGACGAAGAACTGAAGCATATTCTGGGGCGGTTTGTCGGAAGCATAGATCTGAGAGAAAGTCGTATTAGAGTTGATCAGCGTCAGCAGTTGACTCATCTCTGTTAGTAGAGTGGTCAGCCTCTCACTAAATGTCATCCGATCCGTGTATCCGAGAGTGGAAGAAAAGGACGGGAACTGAGGTATCCTGAAACAGTAAAGCCAATTATGACGTCCTTGACGTTATCCTGGGAAGAGAAAACAGATGTCAAACCTTTCTTCTTTTTCTTCTTGCTGTTCAAAAAGTAGTGTATAAATCTAACAGTGCATAAATCAGACAGCCACAAACAAGACAGTGCACAAATCATACAGTGCATAAATATGAAAGTGTCCCATTGGCGTCTTGCGATAATCTGCCTGCACAGTATTTGAGATCTGAGAGTGAACTATTGGATTTAATCAACTTTTTGTATCGAAATCTTTCACGATGACAAAGGAAGTTATAAGAAATCATTTGCACTTTTGTAAGTGAAGCAAGAGCAAATAAATGCAAATATGGACTTCTCAAAAATATCAGTGAAGCAAGTTTGGATTAGTATTCGACTCTTCATATTCTACGAATGAATTCGGATCTGACTAATAATATAGACAATCGATACTAAAAGTGGAATATAATATCACGTCTGGTCACAGTTGAATGTGCTACCCATTAATCTATTAGCATGCATCAAATATTAGACTTGGCTCAAATCAGGAGCAGTGATCAAGTTAGATAAAAAAAGGCAAGAGTAAAATAATTTAGCAAAACCGCTGCGAAATTGATTGAGCTAAAACAGTAGGCTTACATTTCTTGGTTTTCTATCGCTTTTTCAAAAAGGCACAAACATTGATCATCATCATCTTCTTCTTCTCCTGAATCGCTTCTAATCAGGATCGGGATACGATTAGCCATTTCCCCATTCGTTTTAGAAAATGTTGTAACAATTTCTGTACCACCTAGGTCTCACCAACCGAACGCCATTGCAGACGTTGAAAAAAGACACTAATACGGCATCAGGAATATTACATGTAATAATACACGATTGAAACAAAAACAGGTTCAATAAAAACATTAAAAAATTAATTTATTAATAATAACTGCGGATGAAAAATTGATCTAAGACGATGAGGTCTATGCTCTAGAATGGTTCAAATAAGAAATATTTTAGTAGAAATTGGTTGGTGCTCGACGTGGCCCAATTTTGACGCTAGTGGAAGCTCTTACAAAATTCGACTTAAAATTTCTCCTATCATTCTGTGTTTTACATACCGCCTTGATAGTAGAATGGATATCAGGAAACCATCGGCTCTAATCTCAGTCTGACCGTCTCTGACTTTATCCCTTGTTACGCGGAAACAGACGTCAAACGTGGATAGCTTTGTAGCTTGAATTATTGTACTAACACAAGATTAAAACTTAGAAGCACTAACTCGATGAACCCAATTGGGACACTAATCCAGTGAGACACTAATCCAGTGTGTTATTATTCCAGTGGACTACTGTTCACTGGATTAGTGTCCCACTGGATCCATTGCACACTAAACCAGTGGCACACTAATGCAGCGGTATTCATAACAGATCGCTATTCAAGGTTCATTAGACATACCTATAGACCCATCCAGCTGAAGCCACTGAGAGTGTGGCGTAGGGTATTCCCAGCGAGTATGGCAAAGCATGGTAGCAGTTCATTGCAAGACCGTCCATTACCGCAAAATCATACTGACACAGTCATAAAAAAGAAACATTTACAATGAATATCTTGCATGTAGCATCGCCACTGGCTGGAGCCAGTGGCGATGTCGCTAAGATATTCGACCTCGGATCAGTATGTGCGTTGTTCGAATCCTGGGCTCGCCCGTCACTGACATAGCTTTCGAGTGATCTACCAGCTTTACCAATGTATGTCTTGGAAATAGTAACGATTAGTAGGAAGTGCTTGAGATCAAGTATTCAAACATCAGTAAGTTTCCATAAGTGACATTTTACTTCTTGCCAAACAAGCAACAAAAATAACAATAAACAATTAGATTGCTACTGTCGTCAATGACAACACCGAGCACTATGCAGACATAGCCAAGCCGAAGAGATAAAAAAAGTGACTAAGGCGATTCAAATTCTACAGCAATCCGTCGTTTTCTTCAGCAAAACTGAGAGAGGTACGGCAAGGGGAAACCACCTCAGAATCCAAATTATAACCAAGCTATACTGGTGTTACAGGTCTTTGTGACCTCCTTAACCAGTATAATTATGTTAAGTTAAGTTAAGTTAAGCTATATGCTTCAGAAGGTATGGACAAGGCAATGCTTTTTGTGAAGGGTTTAACAAAATACGCTAAATTTGGCTTTATTGCTCTTGTGCAAAATGAGAGAATAACATTATAAATGAAAATTAGCGCTCCTATTTTAAAAAATTCAACATATTTAAATACTTATAAAGCAGTATGAGTCCAGTTACCGACATTTACCAGTTACCGACAGTTACTAGTTATACCGACATTTCAGCCAGTGGAGAAGTGAGGAAGACATTCGACTTCGGAGCAGTATGTACGGGATTCAACGCCTGTGCTCGCCCGTCACTGATATAACATTCTAGTGAGGAAACTGACCTAACATAAGCTTTAGGTTTTTTACCAGTTCTTGAAATTTGATTTTGGTTCACTTGTGAGTTGACGGAGTCAGTTAAAATGATAAGTGAAAAATGTTTACAAGTGAACGATAAGCGAATATTAAATCATAACCCTGAACTTACACGAGCTTCTCGAATCTTCTTCTGCACCTCCCCGTTGTTCATAAAGTCCATGCAGTCGATCTCCGTCGTTGTCATCAGCTTCATTCCAAACTCAACCATCAGTGGAAATCTCTCAATCATCGATTTCGAAACGGCCAACTTCATCATAGTCTGCGAAGCATGCGGTGAGTTGGAATAAGGTTGATCACCGCTGACCTGGTATCGAATCATGCTGAAGTTGGTGTTGTTGATGTTGGGGTCCACTGGATGGGCGTTGCTTGGCATGTAGACGTCAGTGCGGTGTCCCACCTCTGCCAGAGCCTCGGCTAGGCGGGTGAAGTAGAGGACGTGCGAGTTGACGTTTCCAGGTACGAAGAGGATCCGAGAACCAAGTGTTGAATTCGCAAATGATATGCAGATAAGAAAATGCAATGTTAGCTTTGTCATCCTAGTAGCTACTCAATATTTAGTCTTTCGAGAACAATTAATTAGAACCATTAGTTCGAGAACAATTAATAGATTTTGAGATTAATTTCAATAAGTCACATACTACTTTAGAATGCTCAGCCAGTGTACCGATTCGTCAATCAATTTTTACATTAGATATAAATTGTAAGCAGTCAACAAATCTTAGCACTTATCTTAGGCTCCTCTAGGTAGGCCTGCTACACATTTGTGTGTTGCTCTCTGTTGTGAAATTGTTTCACAACTCACTGTCAGCGCTCAGTAGGCTGACAGCTGTCGACCTATTTTTAGACTGGCTAGAGATAATAAAGTGACAGTAATAGTAATTGTAAGTATGAATATAAAGTTGCCCTTGATGCGTCCGGTCTATCGGAATAAATAAACTAAACGCTAGTAATGGCGACTCATACATGTACCTAAACAGGTCTCAACTGAGAAAGACAACAGCAAACTATTTCAGTGACCATAGATTTCCAATCAAGTGGCTAGGTTTGACAAATTAAAAAGGTTTGCGATGGAAGCAATCTCTAGATAACTGGATTGTTTCTTGGAAACACGAAATAAAATAAATGTAGTACATAGGAATATGTATTTAAATCTGTCGTTCTGAGAACACCATTGGAATCAGAGACAAAAAAGAAAGAAGAAAGAGGGAAATAAATAAATAAAGAAAGGAAGAAAAGAAGGAAAGAAGAAAGAGAGAGAGAGAGAGAGAAATATATATAGAGAGAGAGAGAAAGAGTGAAAGTGAGTGACAGACAGAGAACAAACAAATAAAACACTAAAGAAAGAAACAGTTCGGAGTTTATGAGATTCTAAAGTTAACCTATTTAATTTAGGAATTTACGAAAATCTAAACTTCTAAAAATAACAAACACTTTAAAGAGTAAGTGCTGATAGACAGCTACAAATTGCAGTAAACAAATAACAAATAAGTCCAGATAGGAAATTGTCAGATTTCATAAAAGGGATGGGTTGTTGAAAAATGTAACAGGCTTACTAGGCTACTAAAATGAAGATTAGCAAAAAATTGAAGAAAAGAATGACAGAATATTTGTCGATAGTAAATAGTATTTTAAAAAGGAACAAAATTGACAGAAGATGGATTTAATGAGTTGGAATGGACCTGTTGCAAGACAATACACTGAATTAGTGAAACATTTTAAAAGAAAGAGAGAGAGAGAAACAAAGAGAGAGAGAGAATATATGTTTATTATGTCAATAATGTTCTAAATACACGGAACCCACAATTACACATATACAAAAACATAGGCCTATAGGCCTACAGAGGAGAGTTCTGAAAACTAAACGACAGATACCCTACCAATCTACATGTACAAATCAGAGTTATGTTAACAGAATCACTCAAATCAGGGTTAATGTAAAGCCGTATACGGCCATCAGAGTAGGCACACACTATCTAGCTGATTACCGTAGGACACGTAGGACAAGGATTTAGACTTATGTATAGTGAAACTCAATCATAATTACCTTTAGTAAAATATTGGATATACATGTACTATCATGGTTCATTTATAGCTAAATTTTGAACATCAAATTGTAATATCAAATAACCATAAGAATTATATAGTGTAACAATACAAAATATGCTGAATACACAAATAAATTCAATTTAAATGACCAATACTTAGCCAATCAGTAAAGATATTAATGAGTGGTCTTTCAAATCTATATATCAATATTCTGAAAACTAATATTCTAACAACTGTTTGACAAAAGACAAATGGCAAAGCGAGATTTCGGCAATTTTACATAACAGAACATACCATAAAGCATCATAACATAGCATAACATAGCAACAATTACAGTGCTACTGTCATCTATAACAACATCGAGCACTATTGAAACAAATCCAAGCCGGTGAGAAAAAAGAACATCCAAACCGTTGCAAATTTCAAAAGAAAGAAAATCAGTCCATGGCAAAAATAAAGGAAAATGTGTCTATTGATTATCAGCTAATGTATCAATATAATAAAGGTTTAGTATCGTACATTAGCTGTTTATGGTCAGAATAATAATACCTTCGAGTCATGAACTTCAAATTCCATTAATTGCGATGCTCCTAATCATCAGTGGCGGATCCAGAGGGGGACCAATGGGCCAGCCGCCCCTTAGGTCCGCCAATAAATAATTACACTCTTTAAAGTCTCTGTCCCATAGAAGGCTTAGGTGTTAGTAAAAAATATGGACACTGTCCCAAAAACATTTTCGCCCCAAATCTTACAAATTTCTAAGTTCAGCCACTGCTAACATCTTCTAACTGTCGAAAAATTGCAGTAGTGATAATTAAGAATTTCAAAAAAGTCCTATTTGAGGAAACAGAGCAAGCCCGAAGCAGGTAAGCTATAAAACTACAAACAGTCATGAGTCAAATCTCTTTATATTTTGATGTATCAGGTCATTATCGTTTTTACGCTTTCGGCAATTTGCAGGTACATAACGTGCCAGGTTCCACATACATAGTGAGCTCCTCAAGTCTCAAGTATCTCTGAGCCTTAAATAACTGAAAGCTTCTGAAAAAATGTGTTTATTTATTCGTTTATAAGCTAATGAAAATTTCTAGAAAACGTTATTGAAGAGGCGAGAGAGAATGATGTGTACGGGCTAATATTAGGACAATTGCGGTGATCAATAATACTGAACTGTAACGACATTATAAGTTATTGATGATGATGATGATGATGATGACGATGATGATGATGCTGATGAAGATGATGATGATGACGATGCCTATAGTAGTAGTAGTAGTAGTAGTAGTAGTAGTAGTAGTAGTAGTAGTAGTAGTAGTAGTAGTAGTAGTAGTAGTAGTAGTTGTAGTAGTAGTAGTAGTAGTAATAGTAGTAATAATAATAGCAGTAGTAGTAGTAGTAGTAGTAGTAGTAGTAGGTAGTAGTAGTAGTAATAGTAGTAATAATAATAGCAGTAGTAGTAGTAGTAGTAGTAGTAGTAGTAGTAGTAGTAGTAGTAGTAGTAGTTGCAGTAGTAGTAATAGTAGTAATAATAATAGCAGTAGTAGTAGTGGTAGTAGTAGTAATTGTAATAATAATAATAATAGTAATAATAATAGTAGTAGTAGTAGTAATTGTAATAATAGCAGTAGTTGTAATGGTAACAGTAGTGAAGATAGAAGCAATGATAAGAATAATAATATGTTAAATTTTGACACTCACTCTTCTCATTAACTTGATGAATTTTTAGTTGGCCTTTTACGGTTTTTATTATTTCAGCCCGTTCAGACCATTAGGAAATTTAGTTTCTAGTCTTTTCTGCCACTCTTCCTCTAGTTTTCTCCTGATGCTTGTAGTATTCGGTTGATCTGTTACCTTTTCTATCCCTATAATTTCCAAGTCCAGAATAGAACGATTCATGCTATTAAAATGTATAGCTATCGGTGTGTTCTCTTTATTTCTAATTGAGGACTTGTGGTTATTTAGTCTGTCTCTTATTCGTCTTCCTGTCTCTCCTACGTACTGAATACCACATTTTCTACAGGTAATAAGATATATGACGTTTTCAGCGATGCACGTCATGTTTTGTTTTATACTGAACTGTTTATTATTTTGTGTGCTTGTGAATGTTTGCGTATTACGTGTATTATTTAAGCACATTAAACACTGTGGCTTACCACACTTTCGAAAACTACTATTACCATTGCTCTGTAATTTACTTCTTACTAATATTTGTCTTAAATTTGTGTTTTGTTTGTAGGCTATTATTATTCTGTCCTTCTTGAATTCTGTGTTATTTTGTATTATAGATTTTAATTTTTGTCCTATTTTGGTACCTAATGTTGAGAAGTTTACAATTATTGGAATTAGCCTTTGCTCTTTGTTATTTTGCTCCAGCTGTTTTTTTTGTGTTTTATCGTCTAGATTATAATTATACAAGATTTCACGACGGGCATTCCTCAGCATAGAGTATGAGTAGCACCTATTTTTTAGACTCTGGAAAAGTATTTTAGTAGCCGTTTCGAAATCTTCTACATTGCTACATATCCTTTTAAAACGTATTAACTGGGATTTAACAATACCCCCAAATGTATGCTTAGGGTGAAAAGAATTTTTATGTAGTAGCTGATGAGTATCCGTTTCTTTGAAATAAACTTTTGTTTTTAATTTATTGTCATATTTAAATACATTCACATCTAAAAAATTATTTGATATATAATTATAATTTAACTTAATTTTAATGCTTGGAATTAGATTATTTAAATAATTTTCGAACCTCATTAAGGAATTTACATCCTCTGGCCATAGAAAAAATATATCATCGATATATCTGCTGTATAGTATTGGTTTTGTTGTATATTCATACAGTGCTTTTGGTCGAATTCAGTTAGGTAAATATTGGCTAATGCAGGGGCAAAGCGCTTGCCCATAGCAGTTCCTTTTATTTGTAAATAATGTCTGCCGTTAAATTCAAAATCGTTATTACGTAAGGAAATTTCTAATAGTTGTATTAGCTGATTATTCGGACGTTTATCATCCGGATAATCAGTGAATATTTTTTCTACACACTGAATGCTTCGATCTATATACATGTTAGTGTATAGAGACGTTATGTCGCCTGTTACGATTAAATAATCTTTATCTACGATATAGTTTTTAATTTTATTTACAAAAGAATATGAATTTTTTATGTAACCTAGGTGATGAATAGATACTGGATGCAGAAAGCTATTAATATATTCGCTGACTCTATAAGTCTCGCTATCTATATCGGATACTATTAGCCTGCCTTCCGGCATTTTGCCTGGTTGAGGCCAAGTGTCTCGTGCCTTATGGATTTTAGGAAGGAGATAAAATGTCCTCTCCTTTACTTGAGTTGGTCCTGTTAAATATTTAAGCTGCTTCTTATTTATATGTTTTGATTTTTTCATTTGTTTCAGAATTTCCTCTATTTTCTTCTTACTGTCTAAATATATAGGTCTAGGAATTTCTTTGTAATATTCAACATTTTTCAGTTGTCTTATAGCTTCAGTTATATAACATTGTCTATCTACGATAACAGTAGCGCCCCCTTTATCGGCCGGCTTTATGACTATTTGGTTATTACTTTTCAATTTTTGTATGCTCTCTATTTCTATTTGACTAATGTTGGAAAGTTCGTCTAAGCTAAGATTTTGATTTTTTATTTTATCTAAAAATAATGATTTGTGTCCTATTGAGTATCTATTTTCAAGTATGTCTATGATGTTCTTAGTTCTTCTATTGTTGTCTGTACTGTTACATAATTGTTTAATTGTGTTGAATACAGTACTATTAATTGTGTCCGTTAAGCTCAATATATTACTATTCAGTTCATCAGCTGGGGGAATCCAATCTGATTTCTCAACAAAATTAACCTTCTCCCTAAATTGTTGGTTTTTGAAGTATGATTTTAATTTTAAATCCTTAATTAGTCTATTAGTATTTAAAATAATATTTCTGATGGGCATTTTCTTATTTGTTGGTATATATGATAATCCTTTTCTAAAATGTACAGTTCTGTATGTGTGGGTTTGTACTGTGAAAGATTGACTGTTGAGAATGAATTGTCTGAGTGTTTTACTTGATTGATGTTTGATTGATTTGATTTGAATCTAAAAAATCACTATTGATGAGTTTGTTTGTTAGTGAAGCTAGGGTGTTACTGTCAGTAGTAGTAGTAGTAGTAGTAGTAGTAGTAGTAGTAGTAGTAGTAGTAGTAGTAGTAGTAATAATAATAATAATAATAATAATTAATACTACTACTAATAATAATAATAGTAATAATATAATAATAAGAATAATAATAATAAATCAGAGCTCTAATCAAGCGGATACTCGCTCCCAAAATTCTCTAGGAACAGCTATCCAGATTTCAGGGTCGACGACTTCTAAAAGCGGTTCTCCCAGCAGAGTTCTCACAACTGCCTCATCAACGCCTGTTCAGGGGAGTCACCGTCGTTGTGGATCGATAACAGATGAAGTGGAGACGGGCGCTGCTGGAGCCAAAAGTTGTGGATTCAGGGCAATGTCACCCGCTGCTGCGACCAGCAACGTTTAATAAAAAAATAATAATATTTATAGAGAAACCTAAATTAAATTAAATATAAAATTAAAAAGTTAAAACTTAAATTAATATAAAACTGAAATTAATATATAATTACAACATTTTTATTATAGATAATAATAATAATAATAATAATAACATCAACAACTATATTTTCATGCCTATTGCCTTTGAGACCCTGGGCCCAATCAACTCTGTCGCATCAGAGTTTATTGACGCAATAGGCAGGAGGACCAGCGCCATTACTGGTGATCATCGAAGCTTTTCTTTGGCAGCGACTGTCTATTGCTCTTCAGCGATTCAATGTAGTCTGTTTCAGTGGCACTTTGGCTAATGCGGCTTCGCAGAGTGTAGAGGAATTATTTTAATCGCTTCTTTTTAAACTTTTAATTAAATAAAGTCTCTTTCATGAAATTTTTAGACCAGGTCCCTTTATAGCCCAAAGCAAAAATGTATTATTATTATTATTATAAAAATAATAGCAATAGTAATAATAATAACAATAATAATAATGGTAATAATTAGAATAGTAATTGTTCGGCGGAGCTGGAAAACGAGAGATCTCTTTTATAAGGCAAACTTTTGAGGGAATTTTCAAACATTTTATGCAGTCTTGTCTAGCAATTCTGTTAAGCAACTGGACAGCCTCGAGTACCCGGGTAACGATAAATCACATAGGCCTATTGCTTAAATCTTTTTTATCGAACCCCGGGTTCTTTACACCCAAGGTAAAAATAGTAAAAATTATTATATTAATAATTATTATTAATCTTAATATTATGCCAGGATAAAAATAATATTATTAATAGACTGGGATAATAATAATAATGCTAAGATGTCGGGATAATAATAGTGATAATTTATAAAGCAATGACTTTCACAGTAAATTTAAAAACAATATAGCTATGACTTTCACTGTAAATTTAAGAACAATGTCATTTCGGCGACCTTGAATAAATAGCAATAACAGTGTAGCGTGAAGTCAATTTATCGCCGATATATTCTAATATTAAGCGGCTCATGATAATAGCTCATGACATTTTACTCCATTAACAAAGCGATTTTAGAGGTTGTAATTTTCCTCGCTTTTCAGTCTCGCTAAAGTTCAGCTGAATTCAGTGGCACACTGGATTTAGTGGCATACTGGATTTAGAGACATACTGCATTTTGTGGCATACTGGATTTAGTAGCATACTGGATTTAGTGGTATACTGGATTTAGTGGCATATTGGATTTAGTGGTATACTGGATTTAGTGGCATAATGGATTTAGTGGTATACTGGATTTAGTGGCATAATGGATTTAGTGGTATAGGATTTAGCGGTATACTGGATTTAGTGGCATAATGGATTTAGTGGTATAGGATTTAGTGGTATAATGGATTTAGTGGCATACTGAATTTAGTGGTATAATGGATTTAGTGGCATACCGAATTTAGTGGCTAAGTGGCCTCTTCTGAGGTAGTGGTAACTACGATGAGTTTGGAGGTGGAGTCATATTTAGGCCTAAAACAATAAGCAACTGTTTCCTCTATCATTCTTTGAGAGAAAAATTAATTTTATGTAGGTTGTAGTGCGTTTGCTTTAGAATCACAAGGTTCTCATCAAAGTGACCTGACTCACTCGAGATACCGTCATTTAGATTATGTTACTAACAAGAAGCGAATTCGCTTTGCTATTAGCGTTACGTTAAACTAACTGAAGTAACAACATCCAGTTCATATATCTTATTGAAAGATTTTAATGAAAACATTCAGCTAAAATAAGGGTGTTAACCTCCAGTCCACCGCTGGTTTGACAGTTGATTAATTCTCACCCATGCTGTTCTGCACTAGGTTCGCAGGCATGCAGTAAACTTATATCAGCGCCTGGGTAGGGACATAGAGCTAATTCTGTCTGCTAGCGTATGTACCCGTCTTGTTCGAATCACTGCGAAATGGATAAAACGTTTACTGATCGTGTCGTAAGAGGCGATTAAGCATGTTAGGCAGCATCTGTAGAATTAATTGAAGTTAGACTAACTTAACTTAGAACTTCGTAACTGTACGTCCAATAAGTAAATCAAAGTAAATCAAAGGTTAAAAGTTAAATAATACATGTGGCTTCAGTCATCTGTCTTGAAAATTTAACGAAACGAAGCAAACGCTGGATTTGAACATTGAGCATTCACTCAACAGCTGTCAGACAACTTACATACTTGCTCAGTTCTCATCACTGGTTTAAACTGTAAATTCGATTTTTAAAATGTAAGTAAATATGACACTGACACTTTAGGCTACATGTATACATATAAATATATTTAAGTGTACATGTTCATAGATCGCTTGTAAGGGTGTCAGGGACATAGTTCAAAAAAAAAAAAAAAATATCTTGGATAATTATGCGCATTACATTGCTTTAATTTGAAAAGTATTAATGAGATATTTAGTATTTCCAATTTCTATGCTAAAAATGAGAAATTGGATTATCGATCTGTTTTGAAGATTGTTACCAAGATTATTTAATTCTCTAATACGTTTGCTAACAGTATTTAAGTATTAAATCTCTGGCTAAACTTAGAAGCTAAGCTAACAGCTTATGCAAATACTGTCAAATTTATTGTTCTACGAAATGTAAATGTGTGCCTAAATTTATAACTGTAAGATTAAAGAGTACAAAATAGAAGTTTACCGTTTGAACTGCCTTCGATAGTATTATTTCTACTTCTAAAATTAGCTATAATCGTTTTCCAGTGCTCTGTCAAGTGATAAGTCCAAGGTACAAATTCATACTTAGAGCACTCCACAGATCAACAAGTATATTGCCTTTTAGTGGTATTGCCTTTTGTGAAGAGATCAAAAGCTGATCTCTTCACAAAAGGCAATACCTTATCCATACCTTATTTAGCTTATAGCTTGAAAAATATGGATTCTGGTGTAGTTTCCCATTGCGTGCTCCAGTTCTTGTTTAGACACCTCTTAGGAGAACTGAGGCAAACTCATTTGTGTACTTTCATGCTAAATTCGAATACTTATTCGTAAGAGGCTACAATCACAGATAATAAACTATCAGTCAATAGTTTTAGTTTAATTTAATGAAAGAACAAGATCGAAGGAATAGTTTTCGACAGACGATGGCCTTCATGTTTATGACCTTTGTATCTAAACAGGCGCTAAGAGACTGTGATAGATAGAACGCAGTCTATACGTGTATGTACTGAGCAGCTACAGTTGTTGCGAAAATTTGTTGCGTGTCGCATGAATTGAGATTATTTTTCGTTATGAAGTTAACCTTTAATTTGTAATTAAAGCGCTATTATACTAGTACATAAAGTAAGTTTCTAAGGCAACTTAACTTTTCTTGCTATAAGCACTTTTTTGCTTATAGCAATGAAAGTGCCACTGGCACTTCATCCGACCGCAGATCAGTATGCGTGGATTCAAATCCTGGGCTCGCCCGTCACTGATATCGCCTTCGAGAGATGAAACTGATGATGACATTGGTTTTGAAGCTATTTTGAAGCTTATATATAATCTTTATAAAATTTATTTAATCTTTTTTTATTTTACTATATATTTGGGTAATTGAAGTGTAACTCTAGCATAGGCTATCAAAATAGACACACAAATATACTAGGTCTGTACACTGCATATAGTGTCCTTTATAACTAAAAATCTAAACCTAAATTTATTTTCAAAATAATCCCCCAGTAGGACACCAGTAACGAGAGAGTCTTAGATTTGAAACATGCTTTACTCATCCGATGTCGCTAACCTACTCTATAATGCCATAAGGTGATCTTTTGTAATATATTTATACATTATATATATACAGGGACGGATTCAGGAATTTTTTAAGGGGGGCCCCGAAATTTTTTTTGGAGAGTACACATTTTTTGCTTACACCCGCCTTCTTCGGGACATGTGACGCAACCAGAAAATGCTGTGAGGTGGGGGGAGGCTCTCAATATTTTTCACTACTTAATTCGGCTCATAGAGTGAGTGTATCCCAGTATCTTACCCCCCCCCCCCACAATCATACCCGACTAAAGTCAGGGGAAAATCTAAAATGCCAAAGATCCTACTTTTATTTTGGAAATATGTAGGTTAATTTTTTCACCTCTGAAGAAACTCAGCGGATCTGGACGAATTGCAAAAGTGACCCAATTTGGGCGGTAGGGAGGGGGGGTTACAAAAACCCTCCCAGCCGAGGCTGTTTGCACCACTGCTCCGGGACAGAGTTCATATTTTTTACTTACAGCCTTTTTCCCCTAATACAGTGGTTAAAGTGAAAATTGAGAGCTAGTGAAACGGTCAACATTTTTCGCCCCCCTTCCATTATACTAGGCTCCTAGTATATCAAATATGGGTCCCTAGTGGGGCCCATATTTGAAAAAAATTGAGCTAATGGATACTGAGTTCCCTCTCGTACCCCCCCCCCCCCCAACCACTGCCCTTACAACCATACTTATACATCGAAATTGCCATAGAAACAATGAAAATATAATTTAAAAAAAAATTTCGACGGGCCTAAGAGGGGGGGCCCAGGCCCCCCTGGATCTGCCACTGTATATATATATATATAATGTATATATACTACAAATGTATATATATAATGTAAATATATATATAATGTATATACATGTATATTACAAAAGAAAAGAGAAGAAAAGAGAAGAGAGAGAGAAGAGATATATAATATATATATATATATATACATATATATATATATATATATATATATATATATATATATATATATATTATACTTGTATATAATATTAGATATATACATGTATATATAACAATATACAGTATAGCAATGAGGTGATCGTACAGTGAGTGTGAGGTGAGGTTAAACAAACGGTACAAATCAAAATTCGGAATCCAGTCCAAGGGTGTTAGCGAAGTGAAGATTTGCTATTCTCAACTGTTCTACATTAAGTGGAAAGAACAGATCAACAGTTTTTAACCGTCTATTAAACTGTTTACTTCGAAAAGAGAAACACTTATTCTAACCTTTTACAGGACAGGTAATGGACTTATATGTGTTAGAGATCTGTCTTATAAACAAAAGTGTGTCTACTTTTAGCCAATGCAAAGACTTGATGATCGGAGGCACACAAGAGTATATACTCGCTTTCTCTTGTGGCCTATGTCTACTCAGTCGTCATCGTGTGGTGTTTTGGCGCTTGTTTGTGTAGAGTCTGCAAGAGATATCCCTAATATCGCTTTATGGCGAGGAACCGGACGTTAATTTATTATTGACTGATTGATTGATTGATTGATTGATTGATTGACAAAGCTAAGGAAGGTAACTCGTACATGGGAGTTTGAATGAACTGGCAGTATTTAAAATAGTGTTCGAGCTAATTCTAAATGAACTTAATTCATCAATCAATCAATTAATCACTAAGAATTTAAAATCAGGATCTTCTCCACAAGACAATATCAGGAACGTCTCTTGCAGAATTTCACGTAAATATCTTTAATAAAACCATTTACTGTATGTAAAGTTAGTTTAGGTCTTTGATTCGTTAATGAAATTTGATGATCACAGGTACACTCAATATTAAAAGTGATTGTAGACTGTGAAAAATCGTACCCTTCCACTCTAGTGTGGATCAGATCGAGATTGCGTATACAGGTTATTACTAATCGTTAGTTGCAATTAATGTGGATATAAATTATAGTAAACAAAGAAAGCTGTAGTGTAGTAATAATTATAGTACGTGGCAGATGTTTCTTGTTTATAAGACCGAGCATTGATCTATCCTATAGTGCTATTAATAATTTTATAAGATTACCAGTAAGCTAATTATGATACTGCCCAGTAAATGTTCGTCGAAGGTCAGGAAGACATAGGGGCCCACTTCGTCAGTCGAAGGTGAGGAAGGCATAGGGGCCCACCTCGTCTTTAGCTGAATACCTCAAGGATTAATGGTATATCAAAAAGAATGTTATTGATGATTTGAAGATCCACACGTATGTGAACATGAAGAAGAAAACTGAAGATGGAGATGAGTGGTTGTCATTCTAGCTAGTGGAATACCATGGACCTGCCAGTAGGCAATGCATGGAAGAGAGAGAGAGAGAGAGAGATAGAGAGAGAAAGAGAATTATGATACTACGCATATGGTGCTTAATTTATACTAGAAAAGTTGAAGCAGCGGTGAACAGGTTTTTACATTTTCTACCGTACGGCGAAGAGATAATGAAAGTTTTGCAATGCGACTTAAAGTATTAAATTTCTACAGTAGCTACATGTATATTACATGCAGTGTATTTGTCAAAATGAACATTTCATGGAAGGGGATAGTTGCTAAATTGAGATGGGCCATTTGAGTGATTCTGGGACCATTCGAATGTTTAGGGATTATTTAACTGGTCAACTAACAATTATTAAATAGAAACTCAATGATGAATGAATAGCAATAATTTAAATCTGTGCATCCAGCTTTCGGGATTTTTGAAAGTGATTAATTGTAATTCGTTTGGAAACGGTTATTACTCTGTGCTGCCCTTTACAAATCTATTACTGTCGTTTGAAGCCTTGGTTCTTGATAATAATCCTTACAAATGCCCATTTTGTTGATACAACGGCCTATATGGCTATGGGTTGAGTTAATTTTGGGTTTAGGTCGGGTTAAGATTTGAATCATTTATGGTGGGTTTGGTTGGATCCAGTAATTGATGGGTTGAGTTGGATTGTTTTACCAAAAGGGAATCTTGTCTATCTCCGGAACTTCAACTCCGCAAATCCATTAATTGAACAATAGAACAACTTTGTGCACTTCCTAGTCAATTACTGCACATATTAAACTCTACATTCAATGAGGTTTTGTAATTTTTCAGGTTCAAAGTAGAAAATTTCTTCTGATCCTATATATGGAGAATGTTAACAGGGCTATCATTAACACTAAAATAATATTACATACCAATAACCGAGCGGCAATCGTGTCATTAAAAAAGGACAATTGTGAGTAAATAGAGCTTTAAAACTGTTGTGAGAAAAGTAAATCGAATATAGAATGAGTGAATTGTTAGGGAAAATATTTGGCGGAAAGAATTCCGGAAGCTCTAAGGAGAAGGAGAAGCTCTTCGGAAGTGGAGATAAAAGTTCCAGTGACAAAATCTCTAATTCATCCAGTTCCAACAGTTCCTTAGCTGCAAAAGGATCTGAATTCTGTAAGTGAATTTCCTTTATATGCGCCAATATTGAAAATATTAAATATAGAAGTACTTGATTTGTAAGGCATGTGTCTATCGATCAAAGGATATACATATAAGTCTCCAAAGAAATAGTAATCATTGCCAGTAATTAGTTCTATTGCAAAGACAATAAATTTAGATAGATATAAATAAATTCTAATAAATATGAAAGAAGAAATAATTAACTCTGTGTGCAAACACCGTAACTACACTGCGTTTAAAAGCTTTTCGTCTAAATAATATACAGCTCTATGTGTCAGTGTACTTGAATTTACTAGTATTTGTATTAGTGTATTCAAATACCTGCATATGCTATATAGATATATGAATATACTCAACTACAGTACAAACGGTTTTTATTTAAATATACATGTTTATGAATTGTGGATATTCTTACATAGTATTTGTATGTATTGCTGTTCATGTTAGTATTTATTAATATATTTGCATGCAATACTTTATACTATGCGTAGAAACTAATACTAGTAAATTGATATTAAAACTTTAAATACATGTGCTTATGTTATCTTATCTTATCTTATATTATCTTATATCTATCCAAGAACAATAATTTATATGGTTTCTAATATGTATGTACAGTATGTACACATACATATGTATATACACAATGAATGTTAAAATATATATGTACACATACATATGTATACATAGTTTATGTAAAATATGTATGTACACATACGCATACCCATTAGTAAGCGCATCATCACATATTTAATCAAGTATATCATTCTGGGTAAATGTAGAAGGATTATTTTGGCTACAGCTCATTTGTAATTTGTGCTCACTGATTCAATACATGAATACTAAAGACTCTTATATTCGAATTCCTGATCTGTCTTTAACGGCACTTCAACGTTAGAATTTTTAAACCCTAATATAGGGTGCAAACTGCATAACGTATTTGTTATTTTGTACACATTTATCTTAATCATATGCCTAATATACCTTTTCAGAATACGATTATGCTCAAGGCATATGAAATACCATAAAAAAGAGATGTGCGCTCGTCTTGCTTGAATTGCAAGAAAGAAAAATATTTAAAGTGTCATAATAACAAGAATAGTTATAACTCTATCCATCTACTAGGTAACGATATATGGTGTCATTATAACGTTGGTTATTTCTTTGCACTCAAACCCTGTGAATCACATAGGCTAAGGTATAGGCACATTGTGGACTTTATCATAGCTATCGTGCTCAGTTTTATAGCATCTCACATTATTCTATCTATCGTTTTACACAATTCTACTTGTATCAATCTACATGCACAATAAATCTAAATACGCAAAAGCAGTATTCCATAAAAACCGCATTTTGTTATCCCATCATATATTCTTGGACGCATTAAACTCTAAATGTATATGAACATGCGATTGTACGAGAACGCTTGCCAATAAGCAAATCACTTGATCTTTTACCAATTCACTCATCTTGAAAATTAACATAACTTGATCTTTCGTTGCTATGATCACTTGATCTCGACGATAGTTTTATCTCTTCGTCTTTCTGATGCGCTATGATATTGTGATCCTGATGTAACTCGTTCAACAAAAGTTTAAATATTACCTAGATTTTCTAAAGTTAACGTAGGTGTGATTTGCCTTTCTTCACTACCTTCTGTATAGGCGACCATCTGATCTTCTCTTATTTTCTATGATAGCATCTCTCAGTAAAATATCAACTCTCTAATCGATGTTTGCTCTCTAAGCAACGTGAAATCAGAATGTGAGAAACTTACCATTAAACGGGTCTCTTATTCTTTACGGGGTAAAAGCTAAAAAAGCTAATGTTAACGTCAGTTTCCTCACTCGAAAGCGATGTCAGTGACGGGCGAACTCTACTTTGCTCTATTGATCTCTAAATTTACCTTTAAACTTATCGATTCTATTATCGTCCGTTTTGAAATTCTGATCCTAATAATGCTATGATCGTCTAATCTCTACAGAGCTTCATGTATATTCTTCTGCTCTTTTAGGTACTATGATACTGTGAGATGATCTTAAGGATGTTATGATCTAGTGATCTTATGATCTATATTGGCTCTACAACATAACCCGCTACTCAAATTGAATACATTTGAAGTTTCCGAAGCAGTTTACATTTTTTGTTAGGGTTTTCCATTCTATATAATAGACTGGTGTTATAAGATTCTTCCCGAACCAGTATAATTAAGTTAAGTTAATGAGCCCGATACTTATGTTTGAGTGCAAATCTTACTATTAATAATCGGTTTGTTTCTGCTCAGAACTTCAGATAACAGTTTACATGTGTACATGAATAACCTTCCTTTGAATAAGTACATGAATATCTCATTGGTAGATTTTCTTTTTGTTGACTGGTCTGGGCTTTGAACCCATCTGACCTGCGTCCAAGGCGAACAGACTATCAATTCGGTCATATCCATTTCCATTGATAATACCTGCATTTACACCTATAAAAACGTGTTTAATAGAAATTCTGTCAATTTACAACTCAATGTAATTGCCTTCCTGGGATCGTACTGCTCGTATTATATCACCGATCTCCTGCCACAGCTGCAGCGTCATTGCCTCAATTATAACAGTGCACCCTGTGCTACTTTGCGAAATATTTTTTCAGGTGAAAAGGAGATTAATATTTAAGGGAAGAATTTCAAAATGCCTGACTTGCTAAATTTTGGTTACTAGGAAGGTTACAGATATTTTCCCGTGGGTATCAGTAATGCCTCTGTGGGGAACCTTACCCACTCCTGACCAATTACTGCCCTAGATGATTTGCTAGATTAATATAATGCATGTAATAATTGACCGTGTTGAATGCAAATACATTTGCTCTAGTTAACACTTATGATTAGTAATTAACTAGCATTAATAATACTATCATTTGCACTTATGTATAGCTCAGCAGTTATTTACTTCGAAAAAGTTGTGAAATGTTGTTAAGGTCAAAGTTAAGAATTAAAAAAATTAGCTAAGCAATCGAAATCGTCTTCGTAACAAAGGTAAAACTAGGAAATATGTAGAAATAGAGGACTTGCATTTTGCAGCCTATCAGTGTAGTACGTACCGTACAGTAACCTATAGGATCAGGACTGAGTGGTGCAGAATATTGTAGAGTATAATAAATTTTTCCGTGTTGTGTCCGGGCCACATAATTGACCACCTGTAAACTGCACAGGCCTTAGGAGCCGACTGAGCAAAAACTGACGACGGTAATGGGAAACCATCTCAGAAACTATATACACTGTATGGGGCAAGTCATGGCCATTGGAATGGCCACATTGGTGAACACTAAGGAGAGGGAAAGAGAGAGAGAGAGAGAGAGAGAGAGAGAGAGAGAGAGAGAAACCTAGTACAATTCTTCAGTACAGTGAGATTAGGGCTCGACTATGAACACAGCGCAATACAACACTGCAGAACTTTGTTCAGTTTAAGTGCTCTCTCTATCCACTAACTGATGGCGTTCCGGTATTGCGTCACTTGTAGTCATTTATTTGCTGTATTGTTTAGACTTTGTTGTGAGAGATAGACGTACACTACATCACAGTGATGAAGAACTCACAAATGAACGAGTTCGATTGTTTAGGTCAATATATATGCTTTTTTGTGTGTACATACATATATATATATATTATATATATATATATATATACATGTATATATATATACATGTATATATATATATATATATATACATGTATATATACGTGTATATATATAATTATATGTATATATATATATATATATATACGTGTATATATATAATGATATATACTGTATATATATATATATATATATATATATATATATATATATATATATAACTTAATCGATAAAATTTATATCCTTCCTTCCAGTGTTTCAGTATTCTACGAAGTAGTAGGACCAAGGTACATATATTTTATATTCTTCTTTCGCGCTCCGTAGTGAACGCTCTATAGATCAATAAGTTAATTTCTTCTATTAAAGGATTTTGTTAACTTTGCCTTAACCATACCTTCTGTAGCGCATAGCTTGCAAATATATGACTTCTGAGCTGGTGACTCCTTCTTGAGTTCATCAGTTCGTAGTCGCCTCTTACTGCGGGTGCAGTTAGCGGTTGGTGTATTCTTCATGGTTCCGAACACAACACCTGATAAATTTTAAATATATATGTATATATTGTACAAAATAATGTATAGGCCTACAGTATACGCATACACATTCATTCATACACATTCACATTCGCGTACACATTTTTGCGCATACACTTCAATATACACGAAACGTATATGTAGTGTAGTTCAGGCAGGCTGCAGTAACGATAGGACATTATACCTATAAGAAGACCTAATTGATAGCACATTTAAAAATGCTAAGGATAAAGCTAAGGTTAACGTCAGTTTCCTCACTCGAAAGCGATGTCAGTGACGGGCGAGCTCAGGATTTGAACCCCGCACTTACTGATCCGGGGTCGAGTGTCTTACCGACATCGGTTGGTAAGACACGATGTCTCGTGTCTTATGTATGTAATCTTATGTATGTAATCGTGTCTTATGAAGTGTCGGTTAGACACGATGTCGTATTTAGTGACAAGTAAAAAGCTGGTAAAGCTAATGCTAACGTCAGTTACATCACTCGAAAGCGATGTCAGTAACGGGCGAGCTCAGGATTAAATACGAGACCATGCGTTCGAATTTCTGCCATACTTGAAAGTGTCACATATTTAGTAAAAGTACCACTAAATAGACATTAAACCGACTTTTAATTGAGCAATAGAATTCTAACGGTATTCTTGGATTTGTTCAGAATCTGTTAAAAGATCTAGACAATTCTCTAGCTATTCTTTGATTTGTACTGAATCTATTGATCTTTTATAGACTTCAGCGCAACTGTTTGAAGAATGCGCATCGGTTTTTCTCTATCGTTTCAATATTCAATTATCGAGAGTGCGTGGCGTGTACAGAGCTGAATATCGCTCGAGCTATAAAGCGGTCGTCAGCTTGAGGTGGCTCGTACTCTGAAGAACTTTTTTGTGAATTGAATTTCTCGATTTTCGATAACTTATACCGATTGGATAGCCGAGTTCGAAGAGTAATTTCATAACAAACTGGACGGCATCGATTCAAATACGAGTAGGCTCAGTGTCCTATTCGCTGTTTCCAAGGAAACTACGTGAACAACGGTACTTGTAATCTACTGTAGGTTTTGATGTAACCTTTACGATGCTCTTCTCCATTTTCATTACTATGTGTATATTATGCTCATTTTAAAAATATTATAAAGCTTTAGTTTAACGTCCAAATATTATCCCAAGGGATACATTTAGGGACGGCCGGGCTGGGATTGAATAAGACATAGGTGACCTCCTGCTTTTCAGACAAGTGTGCTATTCACTCGGTCATCCAATCGGCGTATTAATATGCTAATTGTACAAAATATCGTTTTTTGACGTGTATTTTGCTATTTTAAATAAAATAACTAACTTACCAACATCGACTCTGCAAAGAGTCGATATTGCATGATATATAGGCCTACATATATTATTTATTATATTTGACTGTATACAGTAGCGTTTTGGAAACTGACTTTATTTTATGTTTGATTTAGAAATTTACGCCTATTTTGAGGCAAGAGAGGAAAAATAGGCTATACAAACTACAAAAATTAGCTCTGAGCCATTTTACGAAGGTTCCGACATCGCTGTGTTCTGTAATACTTGACTGAAATGCAAATAACTAAATTAAATAAGCAAAAATAATAATAAAAAGTAATTATTACAATAATAATTACCTTTTTTATTTACTATAATTATAGTAATAATTATAGTAAATTATTACTATTATTATTATAGTAATTATTATTATTATTATTATTACTATATTGAAGAAATTAACTTCAACAATAATAATCAATTTATTTAAATGTAAAATTACTTAGAAAATTCGTTAAAAATTCTTTTAAAAACGTTAAAAATAATTATCAATTCGCTTCAGTTTAAAATAGTTATCAAATTAATAAAAATACGTCTGATAATTAACTTCATACTTCTGATATCTCGAGTGTTCCGTAACATTTAACGAGCACCTGTTGCTCCCTCTGCCCTGCCCCGCAGAGCAAAATTATTTACGATTTAACCTCGTTTCGTTGTCGTTTTCCCCTCGGCTCCATCGTATAGATCGTATTGAAAGCTCAGGACCAGGCATAGACTTGCTGTAGAGTCATATAATGAACTTATACCGAGGCGCAGTGTTTTGAAAAGCAATAAACTGCTTTGAATATCCTCTTACTGCCTTTTAACGGTTGCAGGTTTTGTGACGTTAATTTTATCACAGTTTTTAAGTTCTGATACGAATCTAAGAGTAAGTATAGCTGTTGTAAAAGTTACAGTTCCTAGTTTTCGTTCAATTATAAATTTCTGGACGTTCTGGCATTTCACAAACATACATGTATATATTCAAAACAAAATGTGAAATGCTTTCGAGTGAAAAATAAAAAGGCCAGATATGCCGATTCGATGATCAGAAAAGTGTAATATAGAAATTTTTGATGAAATATATGAGTATTAATCTAGACCTATTTAATCGGAAGAGAAAGGACTGAGATTGGACGGTAAAGATCGTCACAAAGGGACGCCGTGAATGCAGAAGAATGTCTATTGACAGAACTTTTCTTATCACCAAAATGGCTTGGAGTCATAAAAGGGAATTTGTGTGAATTCTAGTGGGACATTGAAACAAATATAATAAGATATTAAGATAAAGTAAATAAGATTTTTAAAACACAAAAGTCTTTTTAAATTTAGTTAACCCTTTTGAACTTCATGCTGTGAGAAATCCTCGTAGAACGCGAGTATTTAGGGTTGGTTTTTCTTCAGTGACTTGGTCACAGGCAGTGGAGAAAGCAAGGCCGAAATAGTCAGATATCCTCAACTATGGTCCAATTTCAGTATGCGAAGAAAAAGGCAATAATCATCAATATAATGTTGTCGCGTTGTGTTCAAACTGCAGATACGTTTAATGATCATTGTGTTTACTGTGCAGCTTTTGTCCCTTTTTGCGAAAAGCCTTCGATTGTCTGAATAATTGGTATGAATTGCCATCTTTTTATAACGGAAAATGTAGCCAAATGGCTTTGTGTTGACAATACGATCATATAAAAGAGTTTCGTTGTTTTAGTACTATTGCAATAAAACCTAAGAATAGTTTTGCATTCCCGCACCTTTTCTGCGGCGTTTGTTACGTGACTTTCTGAACGTCTTGATTTGCTCTTCACATGGAACGGAGCTGGTTTCTTACAGTTAATAGTTTAGTTTTATTTATTAGATACATCAAGAGTGTTTTGTAATTGTAAAAGAGACTCATCGTTATAATACATGGCACAAAGCAATAGTTAACAATATCTAACAGCAATTCTTGGTGTCCAAACCAAATATTAACTAAATGTTAAGAATAATTAAGGAACAGTGCAAGAGAGTGAACTAAAGTAAAGGAGATGTTAAAGTTACATGATGACATAATAATTTCTACATTCAAATAACATTTTGACTCGATGAGGTTTATTAATCGCTGTATTTATTTAGAATTGAGTAAGGAAATTTCTTCTTAAGGTGAGATAGATTCAGCGATGCTTGCACAATTAGAAATCAAATCTCACCGACGTAATCACTGACTCTGGTGATTTTTATTTGCAAATCTATGCCTCGGGCCTCTCTCGGAATATGCGATATTTTTACTGTTTCTCAATCAACTAGTCGGTCAGGATAAAATCAATTATATTATCTATTCAACAATGCATCAAGTGCGATTTGAACTGAAATTCTAAAAATAAAAATGACAAATTTTTAAATCAGCCGAAGTTCAGAATAGTAAGTTCAGAATAGTTAAGGTTAATTTGATACGGTACTCGTATCTAATTAGCTTTGCAGCTGTCAAAGGTGATATATTGACCGGGTGAAGCCTTTACTGCATGTTTTTACTGTGGCTATACTGTATAACTGGAGCCAATGGCGATGTCGATAAGATTTTTGACCTCGTATCAATATGTGCGGGGATTCAAATCCTGG